>JABWIB010003879.1:32871-43259 GCA_016617825.1 Platyplectrum ornatum
ATCACTGACGAACGCTGACGATATGAAATCTCAGCAGAAATCGTCAGTTAGTGAATTCCCCCCCAGGTCTGCAGCCCATAAGCCTCCCTGGCTTGTGATGACTGGTGTCTCTTTGTGTTTTATGCTCTTGGAGCAGAGCTAACTAGGTTTATTGGGGTCATTTATTAAATGTCAGCATGATAGGTAGTGGCAGAATCCGTGCCATGGTGGAAATGGAAGTGCCACATTTATGCTGATGCTTAGCTTTGTCATCCAACTATCTCGCAGCTAAAACTCAAAGCAGATATGAAGTTTTGAGTGGGGTGGATTCAGAATTTCCTGAGAGCTCACAGAGAACCAGAAGGAGATAACAATAAATAACTGAGAAAATGAAAAAAAAAAAACTAAGGGGTAAAAATTAAAAACAACACAACATCCCAAAAGATATGGGGACAAGGCACTCCTGGAAAACTTCATTAGTATATGCAAAGAAACACTGTAGGACTTAACCACATCCAATAGATCTTTACTCTCGGCTTCACATCACCGTTACATGTATTTCAACATTTCAGAGGTACCTTCCTCTATCATCAGGAAATGTAAGTGCATATAAATTTAGAGGGATTATTTATTTTATTTATTCATTTATTAAAAGTTTTTTTTATATAGCGTCATCAGATTATGTAGAAATTTACAATTCATGATGACAGTATTAAAATAAGCTCCTTATAATATACCCCAAGTAAAAGACCAGACACATGAGATTGCACCAGATTCAGATCTTTTGGCAAACATGATTTAGTCAAATATGATGATTTCTGATTGTATGTGCTATAATCTCTAGTGGAGTGGTGCTCTGCCCCCCAGGTAGGCAACTATAGGCGAGCGCTATTATAAGGAATTTTTTTATATCATTTAAAAGCACCGAAAACAGACCCCCTCTTGTAGGGAAGTTCTGTTTTTCGGAGCTGCTTTGCACCTCCTTTCCTTGTTGAGCTCTTTGGCATTTAATTATCCATCATCATGTTTAGTCATATGCAGAACAGACAAGAAAAGATTGAACATATTTTTGAAGGGGGATTAGAATTGGTGGATGATGATATCGAAGGGTTAATAAAGAAGTTTGGCAAAATTTTAGCTAAGGAAAATGCCCTGTGGTGGGATATTATAACTTTAGAGAAGTATGTAGCGGAAGGTCTAGCACCAAGGGGGCTCCGCATTAAGAAACTTTGTGCATTTGATTCCAAATCGGTTGCATTTTGAAAAGAGTGGTACAAAATTTTAGATAACTGTTCTATGGCATTAATTAACCCTATTCTTAATGAGAAGAAGAGGGAGTTCTCAATTCTAGGTGATGAAATTAAAGAGATGAAGACCCTAGTAGCTCCCTTTTCAGAAATTCCGGAGTATAAAATGATAGATAGCAAAATCAAATATTGGATACAGAAAAAAGAAAGGGAAATAGTTGAGAAGAAAAGGAATAAGTATAGAAGAGATCAGGTAGATTACAAAACCGGGATGCAATATGCGGTGTTGGAAGGAAAATCTATGAATAAACCAAAAATACCACCTAGTAAAAGAGAAATAGAGGAGGAGTGGGACAATACGACTTTTAGTAAAGAAGAGGATAGGAACTCACATTCCGAGAAGGGCGATACACCCCCCCAAGATCCATCAGATGAGTTAAGGAGCCCTCGGAGCCTGACTCCGCATTCGGGTGACATGAATCAAGGGATAGGACAGGACTTAGAGATCAGAAATGAGATCCCTAAACATGGAACAATGTCCCCGTATAATAGACCCCAACGAACAGTCACCCAGAAGGAGGAGATTTAGTTCGAGGGGATACCACCCGGACCATGGGTCGAAGGAGAGGTATTATGGGAATGGGAAACATAGAAACTTCCATAGGGGAAATGGACAATATTATAAAAGTAGAGACTACCATCATGACCACCATAGAGGTAGGAGAGATTACTATCATTACAATAAGAGAGATTATGTTCCATTCCCAAATCAAAGAAGGAAAGGAGGCTGGTATGAACCAAGGGGAAGATTTGATGACTATGCATTTAGAGAGAAAGGATGGGGAAGAAATGTTTATAAGGATAGAGGTTATAACATCCCCCCCTACCACCAGCTACCTTCCACTCACCATAACCCGGACTATAGGCAGGTTTACCATTATCCACCCCCAATACAACAAAATTTGAATAACAATTATGAACAACGAGGTGAGGACCACTTCAGGAGAGATACTGATTGGAGAGAGATTCATGAGGACCCCCGTAGGGAGTTTGCACAGAGGGAGGAACAAAATCGGGAAGAACATACGGCCCAGAGGAATAGTGATAGACAAGGGAACGAAGATCCTTTTTTAAGGTAAACACCCCTAAAATAACCCCAACCCTTAAGAAAAGGAAAAGGAGAAGGGGTAGAAGAGGTGGGGTACGAGTAAGGAAGGAGTATAAAAAATCATTTAAACAAAGTAAAAAATCAATGTAGGCAATAGGGAAACAAATGAACCGGTTAAAATATTTAACCTGAGTAATCACACTCTGACCAAAGGAGAGATGAGTTTGTTAGGCAAAGGACTTAAGTTTGCCCCAACATCCAATAGTAACCATTTTGAAATTTTTGTTGACCTCCAAAAATTCCTAAGAAAGTTGGCTTTAAAAAATTTTTTTGCACGTAAAGAATCAGAGGACCCCAATGGTGGAAGTCCACAAGGGGGAGATAAGGAGTCTATCAAAAAGTTCAAAAGAAAGTCAATATTTTACCCGCAACGGTGCAAAGGGAAGTGGGTGGATACGTTTGGGGATTTGGTAAAGAACGATTTAGTACATATAGGGAGGAAGAGAAAGGGGAATAATTTGAGTAAAGAAGAAAAAGAAGCTCTTAATACTCTCAAAAACAATAAGGACATTACGATCAAACCCTCAGATAAATGGGGGGGGGGTGATCCAAAACACGGAAGATTATGATAAAGTTTGCCGACAACTTTTAGAAGACCGCATGACATATGAAAAATTAAAAGGATACCCATCCCAAAGAATAAAGAGAAAATTAGATATTCTGCTTTCTAAGTACAAAAAGAAGGGAGTTATTTCAGATGAGGAATTTCGATATATCATTATAGACAAACCTCAAATACCGGTCCTCTACTCCCTTCCCAAGGTCCATAAATCACTAACAGCTTCCCCGGGACGACCTATAGTGTCTGGTGTCAATTCGGTTACTGCGAATTTGTCTGAATACATAGATCATCAGCTACAGCCACTCATGCCCTGCATTAAATCCATTTTGAAAGATACAGGGGATGTATTGAGAAAGTTATCTGGACAAGCATGGAGTAGCGAATATCTCCTAGTAACAGCGGACGTAAGTTCGCTTTATACTATAATAGACCAGGCATTCAGGCTGTAGAGTGGGCCCTTTTGAAGTCAGACAGAAGATGTGAGGAAAAATTCTTTATTGTTGAAGCAATTCGGTTCATTTTATCGAATAACTTCTTTTGGTATGGGGGGGACTTCTTCCTCCAGAAGACAGGAACGGCGCTGGGGACCAAATTTGCGCTCCCATACGCTAATCTTTTCATGTCCTGGTGGGAGGATAGTCACATAGGAAAATATCATGGAAAAGACCATATCATGTTTTACCATCGATATATCATGGTATCGATATTACCATCGACATTATCTTCGCCTGGAAAGGGACCAGAGAGTCCCTGGACCAGTTCTGCAAATATTAAATGAGAACACTGATGGGGTCCGGTTGACGTTTAATATTAGCAGTGACAGAGTGGAGTTTTTGGATCTGGTTATCTCTAGTGAGAACGGGAAATTAGAGACCAAGACATAAGAAACCCACGGATGCAAACTCCTTTATACACAATACAAGTGAACATCATGCAAGATGGTTAGGGACGGTCCCCTATAGTCAATTCCTTAGATTGAAACGAAACTGCTCAAAGGAAGAGGTTTTTAGGGTCCAAGCAGATGAAATGAAGGAACAGTTTAGGAGGAAAGGATATAATTTGGATGTATTAAATCAAGTCCTTGCTAAGGTAGAGAGTAGAAAGAGAGAGTCCCTCCTTAAAGAAAATAAGAGGAAAAAGAAGAGGAAGGTAGGAGGGATTACATTCATCACACAGTACAATCGGGATCACAAAGAACTTGAGAAAGTATTGAATAAATATTGGCATTTACTTATAACTATCCCAAATTATAGGAAAGAGACCTAACATTACTTACCGAAGGGCACCAAATATTCGAAGTCATCTAGTAAAGAGTGCACCTAACCCCACAAATAGAGGAGGGATTAAGAATCAAGGCTTCTACAGATGCGGTAATTGTGTAGTGTGTAGGAAAGTAAAATCCAATAAGTCTAAAGTCTCTGCCCTTCAAATAAAACAGACTTCCCTGTAAATAAAAGAGTTTATTACCTGTGACACTAAGGGATGTTTTTATCTTTTAGAATGCAGTTGTTCACGGGTTTACATAGGTAGAACTAACAGAAAACTTAAGGAAAGATGGGCGAAGCATCTGAATAACATCAAAAAAGGAAGCTCCGCACATCCCTTGGCAATTCATTTTAAGGAAGCCCACAATTCCGATACGGCTCATATAAAACAGTTAGTGGGCATTAAAAAAGTTAAGGGCAGTTGGAGACGGGATGATGCCAAGGAACAATTAGCTAAAAAGGAGATGGAGTTTATTTACAGACTAAACACACTGCAACCCACTGGTCTAAATAGTGCATTTGAATTAAAATGGTTTCTGGAATAAGGGGTTTGGAAATAATGATACAGTATTTCCACAATTTTTAATATTTTTATAGATAGGATTCATCACTATATCCATGGGAGTAAATAATATTCACTATAAGTTTTTTAGGGAATTTAAATGTAGGGCTAAATTCACTATGGACAGCACAATAACATTTTGCAGTTTGTAGGTTCACTTATGGGCAGCACTAGCATAGTCAGTATGGCACAAACAGTATTATTTCCACTTTAATGAGGATAGGGATAAGAATAGACTATCTACAATAGGATAGGCACCATCTTAGTCACTTGTTATATAGTCAGGTGTTATTTCAGATATCAAGCACTTCTAGTAGATAAGAGTGGTTTATTTGCTGTATTTTGCAGTCAAAATTGAAAGTCACATAACAATATAGGAATATCACTCATATTGTATTTATGCACGTTTTATTATTTAGCAATCTAATGCAAGTAATTAAGTATCGGGAAGGATAGGTTTAAGTCACTTAGGGATGCAATAGGGGAGAATCACTGTTATATATGATGTATTTCACGTTTGTGATTTTTCAGCCCCTGCCTCTGTAGTGTAGAGGAAGGATACCTCTGTGAGGCCATGAACAGCAAAGCTTTAGAGGGGACATAGAAGGGTTAATATAAGATGTCGGATATTTCACTTTCATTATATGTTTGAAAATTAGGAGCATTGTTAGAACCCTTCGGATGGAGGATTGATAACAACTTGGAAACATTGTATTTTTCAATATGGAAAATATAGTTACAATTTCTATTAGCAGCGTGGCAGGAGATAAAGGGGATGACGTCATTTTAAAAGGACTTGATTGTGAACAGTTCCCTATGCCTTGAGAAAGACCCAAACAGGGGAAAAACGCGTTGGAAGGGAAGTGCGTCTACTGGAGTAGTGGCCGTCCTCGTGCGGGTAAGAGTCTACGGGCGCTGCAGGTCATAGGGCCCATACCATCGGGATCGANCTCCCCGGTTCTCGGACCCCCCACGAGTGACAGAGCCTGCCGGTAACCACGTTTTGTATATATATTTTGTATATATATATATTTTTTATATATTTACATAGTTTTTATAGTATTGATTTTTTATTGTATTTGCTATATTTTATTAAAATGATTTTTGAAAATATTCCCCGCCACGAGTGGATTTCACTAAGAAGGAGAAATTGGAACAATTGCTTCTAAGTAATAGTTGAGACGCTTATTTGTTGGAGAGAAAAGGGTGAGTACCCGATTCTCCAATTATTGGATTGACATAAAATACAGTGTTACACTATTGGTCTATCCTTTTACTTTTTGGGATATCCCTTTGGAACCCGGTGGATCTTGAGACATATGGGATCAGCTTGGATATGACATCACTGAGATAGCCACTTTCTATGTCACATATGTGAGTATTCTGGAGGATTAGAAATAGTGCATGTTAATACAGAGTCACACTATTTTTTGCTTGGCACTTCTCGTTTTTGGGGACCAACACCGAGGGGAATATCCCGAAGGAGGTCCATCTAGAGAGTGAACAACCTGGGAGACATGTGGAAGGGGTCTGAGAAGCAGTTTATTAGTCAAATTTTGTGAGTACGTGGGGTATCAACACCGGGTGGCCCCCGTTCCCCCACAGTGTTACACTATTCCCCACTTATTTTTCCTTGAGGTCTGCGACACGTCGGAACGAAGGAAGACCATCTTAAGATCCGTGGTGCACCAGAAGGTAGAAGGAACATTATTGTCCAGAAAGTTTCACCGCATGGATCCCGAATTGGAATAAACAGCTTCTTCATGACTACCAACTGGATGTAAATGGACTTACTGTTTGGATTGCTGCCTATTGTCTTCTCCGATTGAAATTTGGACGGTTGTTGATTGGAAACTGTAAGTGGACTTACCTTTCAACCGTTCTTTACTTCTTTCTTTATTTAATGCCCAGATAGAGAATATAAACTTTAATTGTAGAAATCAGGATATATTACTTATTGCTAATTGTTCTGTACCACAAGAAGGGAAAATATAGGGCATGTGCGGATTAGTTTTCACAGGAAAGCCTACGAGGGCGCCATAATCCTGGGGTTTTCACTTTTTTGAAAATATGGGTAAAACCATGGTGAATTGCAGGGGAGGCAAATTGAATTAATTGCAATCAGTATTACAAGTGAGAGATGATGTTTCCAGCCCAAGTCTAATAACAGTGTAAAAGTAACACTGGTCAGTATCTGTGTGCAAAATGCAAAAATAAAACATTCTCCCTGCATGCAAACACTGACATTCATTTTACCCCCCTGCACTTTTGCGCAGCTCTGAATATTGCAGACCAGGCGGCCGCACGCTGTGAATCAGGTCCATTGTTACCATAATAAATAGCAGCTTTTGAGATCTATGTCTCTTTATCACATAAAGTGCCTGTGCTTTAAAGCTGCCTTTAACCTAAGCAGCTAACTAATAACTCAATGATCTTGCACAGATCTATTGTTTTAGATTAATGGTGGGGCTGATTCAGAGCTGCACTTATACCTTTTTTTAAGGTGCAAGTGTAGAGCTGAGCAAAACAGTGTTGTAACATGATGGGTGCAGATTAATTTTAGTTCCATTGCATGCAGAGAAAACAGTTTGCTTTTGCACAAAAATTTCACAAACTGCATAGCATTAAGTTATATTTGTAGATTAAAGTTGAGCTAGGGAACTTCACCTCTTAACTCTAATCCTGTTTTCACAGTTTAAACTTGCCTCCCCTGAAGCTGAATGTTTGGTTTTGTCCAGGTCTACACTTACACCTGTTTTACCCTTACTCCCAAACTCTGAATCAGCCCCTAATGGTGCTGCAGGACCTGATTCAAGGTTTTAGGTTTTCAGGTCCGCATTATTCAGAGCTGCGCTTTTGCGCCCCGCATCCCTGTGCTCATAGAAAAACCACAGAGGTTCCGGACGCTGTATCCGGAGCCTCTGCAAATGTATCCTTGCAGCGCTCGAGGACTGAAAAAAAATAACAATGAAATGAGAAGAAAGAATGAAAAGAAATAAAAACTATATTGACACAATATTTACATTATATGCTAAAACATTTTCTAAAAGCCAATTTGAGATCATTGTTCCTTAAGCTATAAACGAGAGGATTTAATATAGGCACAATAATAGCATACACCACTGACACATGCCGGCCTANAGAGAAATGTCCTGTCTCTGGATGGAAGTAATTAATAGCACTTGTACTGTAAAATATCATAATCACTGTTAAATGAGCAGTACATGTAGAAAAGGCTCTGTGCCGCCCTTCATTAGTCTTGATCCTAATCACAGTCATAATGATTTTGATGTATGGAACAAATGTCATGAGGAAAGCAGCCATCCCCAAAGTTCCTCCAACAAGAAAAATAAGCAGGATGTTCATATAGTTGTTATTACATGAGAGCTGAAGTAACTGCCGCAAGTCACAGAAGAAACTCTGGATGGTGTTTGGACCACAGAAAGACAACTTCAGTATCGAAAGTGTATACAGCAAAGAATATAAAATACCAGTTACCCAAACAAAAAACATGACCTTGATGCATGTATTCCAGTGCATGATAGTTTTGTAACGTAGAGGAAAACAAATAGCAGCATATCTGTCATAAGACATTGCAGCCAGAAGGAAAGTCTCAGTACTAATGAATGTCAGGAATACAAATAGCTGCACAATGCAATTTGTTTTGGATATGGTTTTCCACACTCTGAAAAAGTCAAAAAGTAAATGAGGAACAGTAGCACTGGAGGATGCTATATCTAAGCATGCAAGGTTACTCAGAAAGAAATACATTGGAGTATGAAGTCGTAAGTCCATCAAGATCAGGGAAATTACCATGAGGTTCCCAGTTAATGTCATGACATAGAGGGTAAAGCACATGAGAAAGAGGAAGTTCTGAATACTAGGAACCTCTGACAGGCCTAATAGAAGAAACTCTGACAATGCTGTTATATTATTCATTGCAAAAAGGTACAAATTCTATGCACCTAGTAAAACAAAATATAAACGATTGAACAAACAAAAAATGTAATTTCTGTAAATTTTAAATATATATGACTATCTATATATAGTATATCAGAGAAAAATTGATACATATAAATATATTTGCAGCCAGATGATTCTGGAAAACCCGACGTTACAATTCTATTTATATGCTCAGCATGGCCATTCATTCACACATCTGCAGAAAGATATTTACTAAGCAGAGAGAATGACTGGTTGAAAATCTCAAGACCTGTCTGCGAGATTGGGTTTCTCACGGCGAGAATGTGTAAAAATCGCCTTGTTAAGAATTTGTGAAATTCACTGTTGCGACATTGATTCTAGATAGTTTATTACAATTTCTAATGATGGCCCTGTTCTAATTGTTTCAATTTTGATTTGGATTTATGCGCAATTTGTAGTCTTGTACCCTTTATAACTGTATGTGTGTAAGGTGTGTGATTGTAAGATTGTGAGATTTCTAGTGCAGTTACTGTTTGTGTATCTTGTGTGTATTTGTGTGTGTCGCTGTGTGTTTGTCAGTCTTTGTGTGTGTCTCAGTGTTTTTTTGTAATGTGAAATACAACCTCGCCGCATGTTTTTACCATCTCGACCATTTATACTAAAACCACATTCTTGCAGTCAAACTCGTCCCACGCCACTTAGTAAATATACCTCCTGCTCTGCACCGACATGAAGAATGTGACTGTTCTGTAAATGTTAAGTTATATCATAAATATTTTCACTGCTATTCCTAGATAGGGCGATATGTTAATTACGCTGTAGTGAGTTTAAGGGCTAGATTTACAAAACTGCAGAAGTGTGTAAACTGCAACGGAGAGCTTAAATCTTATTGGTTGCTATGGGCAACATCCCCACTTTTCAATATCACTGCAATCTCACTGCTTAGTAAATATACCCCGAGATGTTGCCATATTAACCAATCAGATTCTAGCTGACATTCTCTAGTATGTAATAGAAAACGGAGAGCTTACATTTGATTGGTTGCTATGGGCAATATCTCCACTTTTCCATTCCCTCAGTTTAGTTTTCAGAAAAAGACTATGATCCTATTATATAAATCAAATTGTCTGCCAGTTTTGCGAAATGCTAATTATTCATCAGCACAGCAAAAGGTCCAAATCAAATTACCTTCTTGTTACACCAATGATATGGAAAAGTTTTGCACCGCCATTGAGTGGTCAAGGTGGGAACTGTGGAGGAGTAAGGAGCATATCACAAATTTTTTTTAAGAAATTGTGGGTCCATGGGGGGGGGGGTGTATGAAAGTGATCGGGCACAGTTTATCGGGCAAAAATCCTGTACCATGCAATACTGATTTATACCAACTCACTTCAACCACTGCTGCTATGTTCATTCGTTAACTGAAGGCAATACTAGGGTTTTAAGTGCAAGACCCCTTTGTGTTATGATACTGTGTAAAGAGAGGCTTGTGTGCTTCATTTGGTTCAAATGTGCTTTAAGCTGCAGTGCTTGAGTACATTGTAAACTCAGAGGCAAATGTAGGATTTTAAAAGGAAAGTCTCCAAATACTTGTAATGCATGTAGGGAATAGAGCTGTGGAAATGGTGCACTATATAAAGTACATACTGGGTATATTAGGTGTCAGATAGTGGCACATATT
>JABWIB010003880.1:6719-32142 GCA_016617825.1 Platyplectrum ornatum
TCAGAACATTGCGGGCAGAGATCTTGGAACGTAGTTTCGAGGCAAGAAGTCTATCCGCCTTGTCCCCCTTATCATAATAAAGCTGATTGAGCCATCGCAGTTTGTTAGCCGCTTGGGTTGAAAGAAGCATGTTAAGTTCGCCCCGGAGTTTGGTGATCTCAGGGAGGAGAGCAGGGTCATGGGAGGCCTTGTGACAGGACTCCAGGTCGTGGATTGCAGAGGTAAGCTGAGTGATGGTAGCCAGTCTGGACCGTTTAAGACGTGAGGCAAGTGCTATGAGTTGACCCCGCATGACCGCCTTATGGGCGTCCCAGAGGGTCATCAGGGAGATGTCCGGAGTGGCATTAAACGCAAAATAATCCGCTAGAGCAGCCTGGAGTTGGAGGCGGGTAGTGGGGTCTTTAAGAAGCGATTCATTGAGACGCCACGTGGCATTTATAACTGGATACGTTTCTTCTACCAATGTACTATTGTTTGCTGTTGACTGCGGGTGATTCTGCCATCCCCTAAAAAAGATTTGAAAATCCAAATCAGATATTGATCTATTAGCCCAATCCTTCTGTCATCTTGTTTTAATTTTTGGTTTAGGACCTTTATTATTAAATGGCCATCTGTACACTTTATTGTTGTTATAATCCTCCTTTACAGTTTTATACTTTCTCTTTATAAAAGCTATTAAAGCCGCTACAAAACCATTCATGTCGTTTCCAATATCCCGATCCAATCTGTTGTTTTATCGTCTCTCAGGAAATGAAGACCAGTTGCTTCCACATTTCTAATCTCTTGCGTAAAAATTTGAGTTTCTGCAATGACTAAAAATCATTAAATCCAACAAACAGTGTTTATGAATATGGAATCACTTCCACAAATGATCAAGTGTGCACCAGATGTGCTCTTGGGAACTTGTTGAAATGTTATAAGCATACATTATCATTACTATTATATTATGTTATGTTGGCATACGGTTATTATAGATATTTGCAAAGTAAAAGCATACAGGTCTGCCCATGGGCAAAAGCACACCTTTCCCTCAATTCAAACCTTCACCTCTACTACTCCCAGGCTGTAACATTCACACATTTGTGCCATGCTAATGTACAGCAGCAGCCTTTGTTTGTTTGTTGTTGTATATGAAGATTACAGAGGCTTTGTTGTAGTGGCATGGGGTAAAGCTGAATGTTTCAGAATAGGATGGGGGTGCCTCCAGAGAGGTTTGCTCGGAGTGGAATCCCCAGTACAAAGGCAACTATGTTTTCATAAAACTTTTTTTAAGTTATAGATCAGAAAACAGACATGGCTTGAAGACTACTCTAGCACACTGATAAAAAACTTAATCAGATACTGTATGTTTTTTTTCACTGCCCTGCTGCTGCCCTGTTGACCGCCCACCCTGCCAGCCGCTCACCCTGATGGCCACCTGCCTGCCTAAATTCGCCAGCCCTGACTGTATGTCTGGATGCAAAGGTTGACATGTTAAGCAGCAAGGAACAGAAAAAAATCACTCCATACCAAACAATATACCAAACACTATGTGTCAGCATAAAGGGGAGGATTAGTTTACAATATAGTTATACTGGGTTAAGCTCACCTGCCCAGCATCATGACACCTCTTCAGGTGAGTCCCTACCCTTGTTGCACCGTTGCAATATGTGTACACAGTATGTCTGTAGTAAGACAGCCCTCCATTTGAAAGAGTACAGAATCTCGGGGAGTGGTCAAGCTCCCATAGTAAACTAGAAGCCACTCTTCTATTCAACTATAAAAAATGTGTGCAAGAGTTATATATGTAAAAGGCGCAGCCAAGGACAAATAGAGCAATGTGTAAATACAAGGAACAGAAAAAGTTTAGCGCTTCATACCATTAATACCATCATACCATAACACTTAGGGGTCGTCTTAATTCTTTTCGTGCCCCCTTACGCAAACAGAATTTATCACGTCTAATCCACTCGTAGCTCATTGAGCTGCGTCTAAAAGATAAAAAAGCNGCTTTTTCGCGTCTTTAGCAAGANTTGAATCAGCCCCTATGTGTCAGCACATGCATAAACAGGAGGTTTAGTTCACAATTTAGCACACTTTTAAATGGAGGTACATTTAAATTGGTACCAATGTACCAATTAGAGGTACATTTGTATGGTCTTAAGTTGACAATAGAAATAATATTGTGCACCAGTTATAATTATGGATTTTGCTATAGATGTTCCGCAAATCATCACCACAATTTTAACACCATAATTTATATTTATCAAAATAGTATAATATAAAGATTAGCAAAAGAGGTTGTGTATTACAGCATACCGTATTATTTTAGCATAACTAATGTTGATNAACTAACCTTCTAATATATGACATGAATTTATGAAAGACCCGTGTTATATTTAACAAATAAGTATCTCTTCCCTCCAAATGATACATACTGGCAACTAAGCAAAGATAATCTCAGAGGGATAAGACTGTGTTTTGGCCCAGTACCTACACATTTAAGGTCTACAGTGTCACCGCTTAGATTAATAAGACAATGACATTAAGGAATGAATNTTAGGTAAAGGAAAACATAGTTTATGAATGCTTCATAGTCAATCTTATTTTATTATTATGGTTTATGTAACTGAATTAATGAAGATGGTATAAATTGGCACAATATATTCTTCATTTCTTAGTGCGCATACAATAATTGCTTTCTCAAGATTGCCAGCTGTGATCTTTTATCTTAAATACTCACACCAGTGACCTTCACAGAAACAAGTTTTAAATAATGGAAAAACTATTGTATCATAATATAAACTTTTTCAAATTCAAACTCAATTAGAGTGAGACAGAACTGCAGCAAGCTAAACTCCTATAAAGGTTATAAACTTCCAAGGTCTGATTCAGAGTTGCACAGAGTTCCAACTGTTTCATACTTAAAAAAAGGGTGTAAGTGTAGACCAGCAAATGTGAGGGGTGCAAATTAATTATTTTATTAAATTATTTTGCATGCAGAAACAATAATTTACTTTTGCACATCATCTTTACACATTGCTTTATGAGTAATCTGTAAATTAGGATTGA
Organism: Platyplectrum ornatum; assembly: GCA_016617825.1. Taxonomy (NCBI): domain Eukaryota; kingdom Metazoa; phylum Chordata; class Amphibia; order Anura; family Limnodynastidae; genus Platyplectrum; species Platyplectrum ornatum. The sequence continues at coordinate 9,771 of JABWIB010003880.1, forward strand.
GNTGGAAAACTTCCCCTCTAAAATCTGTGTTCACTTTATACATTACATTTGCCTTCCCTTACATGGTTTTATCCAGGTCTACACATGCACCTATTTTGCCCTTACACCAAAACTCTGGATCTGCCCCCCATGTCTAATGCAAACACATGCTTCTTCACCCCAAATAAACCACAACACAAATAAGAGACAAAATTGGAGTTTTCATTTTTTTATTGAATTAATTTTGTTAACTCTTCTAATTTCTGATAGGGGTCACAAAGCTATCAGGAAGAACAGGAGTTACACAGTCCACAATGTCATTACTCCTTTGCCTAGGTATTCTGAAGTGAGATGAGGAGATCAGAGGAGCTGAAATGGCTGATCATCACTGCCGGGTCTTGAACTGAACAGAGTGAGCTCCGCTATTGCTCAAAATCCTGAGGGGGGCCTTATATGTCACATAGCAGGTATCCTGAGACAGATACAGGGTAAGCAACAACTGATTACATCTCATCATAGCAAAGAAATTCCTGGGAATTTCCCAGGTGAATCCTATTCACACTGCCATGGAGCTTTGCCATGGCATTAAGTGTTATGCAAACAAAGCGGGAGCTTTCAGATTCACCTGATCTAATCCTCCCAATCAGCCCTTTCTTTGAGACCTGTGTTGAAAATACCCAGGTAGCACCATTCACACAAGTCAAACCTGGCAATAACCCTGCAAAAGTCCCAGGTCAATAGNACCAAAATTTGCTGATAGAGCGTTCACACTGAGTCTGGAAATATCCCTGGTTTTGTGTCAGTGTGAATGGGGTAGAACACTAATTTCTGGGAGTTTCCATTCAGCACCAAATCTGCTTGATGCTCCTGCAAAGACTTAACAGAGTTTGTATATGGAATATGTGAAGCTTAACAATCTATCAATTTCATTTGTTATCTGATGTATTTTAGAAACTTCTAGGTAACATTTGTTTTGTTAGTTGCCTATTTTTNAATGCGGTGGTAAATCTACTCACAAATATTAAAATATGATGCCTGGAATGCTTTTTATATATTAGCTGTATCTGAAAAAAACATGTTCTTGTATTTTTTCTCTGCTTATATTAAGAAATGACATCTATTCACATTGACGGTTTGCGTAATATTAAACAAATGCTTTCCTATTCCCCATTCACATGAACCCTTGGCATAAACTGGCTTCTGAATAGATAGTTCTTCAGTAAACAGAATGTATTGTTAAATTTCAAAATACTAATGCTCATTCATTGTGTGCTTGTTGAGGACAAATAAGCAAGAAAGTAGAGAGTAGGAGAAAAAGCTGGAGGTCATGAATTTCAAAATAGATTCCTTTTCCATGCATTTCAGAATATAACTTTACAATGGTACAAGTACATACATAGGAAATAAATATTACCATCTGGAATGCTACAATCAAGAACAGTGTGATCTCATTGTAGATTATTGTATGTAAGTTCAGTGAAAAAAAAGCATCTGGTTATATACAAAAAGCTAGTTTTATTGTGAACAACCATATTCAAATTAAAATGTACCTAACAAAAGTTATGTTCAAAGTTAATTCTCTAAGTTTGGGTGAAATGTTTTTTGATAAGCTTACTAAAAGCATAATGATTTAAGCTAGAGGAAAAGGGTATCCAGGGTGACGTCCGGTAAGTCNAATCTTACCTTAGGCAGGAGGAAGCTTTTTCATATGGACTGGTGTCTTTTTTAACCTCATCAACTATGTTACTATGAACTGATACAGTCTTCAGAGTATGTCCTAGTTCAGGGGTAGGCAAAGTGTGGCTCTCCAGGTAGACCTAGTTGATACCAGACAAAGCATGCTGGGACATGTAGTTTGACAACACTTGAAGAGCCACACTTTGTCTGCCATTGACCTAGTTGATGCAAACTCACTCAAGTACTGAATAGTCTTTGGAGGATGCAGATCACTGGATGGGCACATATAAATGTATGGGGATAAATTATTTACTTGTTTTTTATTCAACTGTTATAAATTATTGTTAAGGGTTCCAATCTCTAATTACATTGTGCCTAATATACTACCTACCTATAAGAAGCTTATTTACAAAAGAGCTGAGAATGTTTTTAGTGTTGTCATTTAGATGCTGAGGACAGTTCAATACTGAGCATAATCCAAACTGCTTCCATGTTTTATCCATAAATGAATTATAAGAGTTTTAATATTCAAAAAAGTGGAAGATACAGGACCCCATATGTATGTCTATTAAATAACAAGACTGATTCAATTACTCAATTTTATTTATTGGTGTTGGTATTGTAATAATTGTACCCCTCAATATACTCCCCATTTGCANTATTACATCGTTGTAGTCTCGTTTTCCACTGGTCGAAGGCATAGAGAGCCAATCAATCCTTTGTTCTTCTTTACAGTATCAACTGATTCAAAATGTGTCCTTTTATGCACTGATTTAACGTTTGGGAAAAATAAAAGTCACAAGGTCCTAAATCGAGTGAATATGGAGGATATTCTAGTGAAGAAATGTCAGTGTTGGTCAAACACAGCGAAAGTGCTGGGTGAGCAGACGCATTATCCTGGTGACATGTTGGTCAACATTTAAACTTGACATTTTTGTGCCATTTCGTTTGGTTGTGTCCTGTAGGGTGCTACAGGACACAACCAAATGAAATGGCAACTCATAGAGGGGTTAGGTGCTTGTCATGCAGGATCAGACATGTTCAAGGTCTCTACGTATGTATACAGTTATAACCGGGTCTGATTTCTTTGTTTACTAGTTGTAATCACAGTCTCATAATTTGATAGGCATACCTTGTATGTCACACATATGTAATATATTGTATATAAGTATACTGTGTGTTATGTTTTACATGAAATATATGAACCAGGTCCAGACTTCTGGGCATATTGCACCACTTGCATGCGACACAGTTCCATTAGCAAATTCTTGATGCACTCCACTTGCATGGAATAAAAATTGGCCACTTTCGAGTTCATACCCAGACACGCCGCCCTCACGTGGATTGAAAGGTAAATGTAGGGATCAGAGATCTGTATGATCAGCATCCGATGCATTATAATCCTGGTCTAAGCATGTGCAATGCACACAAAAAGCAGATTTAAATATGCAGCATGTCTGTCATTCGAAAGTGTGAATATGGTCCTATAATTCTAANTTTACAAGACAAAAGATTATGTTGTGCTTTTCATAGCTTTATATGCATGCGTTCACTATCACAAATCTTTAGCCTTCTTACAGTATCCCTAGAAGAAGTCAGCAATGCTGAATTATAGTTGGCTGATCCTTGCAGGACAGAAAGTGTTTGCTCTCCAGATAGTCTAATAATCAATTCTCTCTACTGAATTTGACAGATTCATTTACTCTGTNTCCAAGTCTGCTTTAATCCCTGTTTCTTGGAAAGCATTTGTTGATCTCTTGCTTTATAATAACCCATTTTGCTTGGCTGAATCAGAGTCATGTTCAGAAAGCTTTGCTTTATTCACAAGACCATTATTCTGCCTCTTCTCTGCTCATCCACACATGTATTGCCCACTTTTTATTTTGCTACAAACGGGGAGACTAGCCGACCTTCTCTGCTTTTGTGCCCCATGTCCTCCGCATCCCACACCAGTTACAATTATTACTTACCTCTATGTAACCACTCTATATAATCACTTTGTACCCCCACCTATGCTTGTTGTCATGTTTACCAATTGTATTGTTTATGCCAATTATACGGCACTATGGAAACTGTGTGGCACCTTATAAATAAACATCATTATTATTATTATTATTATTATTAATAGTATATAGTGTCCATGAATGAAACATAAAAAAATGAGGAAAAAAAAGCAAAAAAATCCTGTGTTAGGCCATGGCACATACACAGTACCTAAAACTCTTTGTTCAATTCCCCTAGATGCAATTTATTCATTATTTAAAGAGCGGCTAATAAATAATTTTCTTTGATAAAGCTTAGAATAGTCATCACTCATATTGGTCACTTTATATAAATAAATAATAGTTTGATACTACTGAACTTCACAACATGAACTACTGTGCTAATAAAACTGTTAGCAATGAAGCTGGGATGTTTAAATCATTGAGTGTAGTTAGATGACTAATCAGGAGCATTGGCACCTAAGTGCACATAAAATTGTACATTTTTGTAATGAAAATATGCCTGTTAAAATGAGTAAGTATACTGTAAATCTGATGGAGCATTTTCATTACTAATTTAAACAATAGCTGATTTCATAGTAATTTCAGTAACCCTGTAATCCCTACAAGATGTATTGAAATTCATGAATATAATAAGTCATTTCAGTTTTTACAGTTAGTTAATTCTTCAACATAATTGGCAAATATTTAAGTAAATACTTAGAAACTGATGTTTTGACAATTTAGCTCATTAGACAAGAGACGAGGCGATGTCAAAAGTGAAGTGTCTTCATTACAGGATTTTTTTTATTAAAGTTTTGCTTTAGTCATTCATCATCATCAGACTATTTTGGTACTTTAGTTTTTTTTTTTATCTTATAAGAATATATATATATATATATATATATATATATATATATATATATATATACCGTATTTACTCAAGTATAAGCCAACCGAAATATAAGTCAAGGCAACTAATTACACCACAAAAAACAGGGAAAACTTATTGACTGTAATATACAATGTAAGCCAAACCCCAGTATCCCCATCATGTCTCTGTCAAAGATGCACAAGGCTGGCATGTGTAGATGATAATGTGCTGTATAGCTTACAACATGGCTCAGGAGCTTTGCATTGCCTTAAATGCAGAGGGGACAGTGGAGATATATAGGGGAAGATCTATGGGAGATGGAACATAGAGAACTGAGACAATGCAGTCCTATAGGGGCAATGGTCCATCAGTGATATGAGTGACATAAGCCTTTCATAGGGGTGACAGACAGACATACTGGGGGGGTCGCCTTATACTTGAGTCACTAAATTATCCCAGTTGTTTTTTAGGTGAAATTAGAGGCCTCAGCTTAAATTTGGGTCAATTAAATACTCGAGTATATATAGTACATCTTTCGATCTAGGATTGCAAACTCCCTCCTCTATCCCATTTGCTTGTTTTATCACAATTTTGGCCCGTTTAGTTTGATTTTTCAAAGTGACTTCCATTTGAATTTAAATAATTTTTTTTACATTATTTTAGATGTTTAGGACTCAAGTAGGTAGACATATTCATTAACCTCTTCTGGGGATGTTTTTAGGTTTAGATCTCCTTTTTGATATTTTTTAATTATAGGGATTCGGAGTTAGATTGCTCAAGTATTTATTAAATTCTATTGCATTCTATTAAATTCTATTTTTGTCAGGGAAAAAAGATAACCCCTTCTGAAGTAATTTTAAATAATGTGGATGACCTTAGATAAATAAATCCCTTTCATTAAACTAACCTGCATTTGTCTGGTCTTTCTTGCTCTTTTTCCCCTTCTGAACTTAAAGATATTTTGGCTTGGTCAGTTTAGAACTCACATTCTGTGATAGTGTTTGCTGACATTGCTCCTTTATAGGAGAATTATTGGAAGATAATGGGAATTTGATTTTGTGTTCTTACAATCGATATTATCACTGTAATTTTGCATGGACCCCTCTCTATTTTTATTTGTTATTTGTTTATTTGTTAAATGTATTTTTATACAGTCACCTTTATTTCCATTTTTATTTTTGTTATAATTATGACCAATTTTATTTATTTGATTTCTATTGATACCATTATAAACATCATTAGAGTCTTATCCTTAGACCTTACAATAGTTCTAATTTGGTTTTTAAAATGACAAAAATTGTGCAGACAGGAATTTGATTAAATTGCTTTCAATGATCTTTTCCTCAATTTTAGTAACTTTTGTCTCAATCTCCTTTTTTCTTTCAATAAACAGTGTTTCTCTGTTTCTTTAAATTTATCACCTAGACTGCCTAAATCTTTTTTTATGGTTTGCTAATTATTTTCTTTTAACATACGCCAAGCCTCATTAATTCAGATAAGCTTTCGTCTAAAATAACAAGAGCTAGTGTGCTCAGGATGCACCCTCTTCAGTATAATTCATGTTGTGCACAACCCAATTAGATATCTGAGAGTCTATAATTTAGCTCCTGGTGGCACTCACAATAGGTTTAGTAGAATTTTTTTTATACATATTATTGGCAAAAATAATCATAAGTAGTCCATAAAATGGTTATACCCCAAAATATATCCATAAAGTGCGGAAAAAAATATTGGTGAAAAAGCAACCAAAAAAAAAATAAAAATATATATATATATATATATATATATATACTTGTAATGAATTAGAACGGCACTCTGAAGGCTTCAAGTAAAAAAGAATTACCCTCCTGGGTCTTCGGTCCGACGTTTCAATCACTGCTAAACCTTTCTGCTAAATTCTGCTAACCTATTTTGAGCGTCACTGAGAGCTAAATTATATATATGTTATATTATATATTGAACAGTACCACTCAGTTGTTTATGAAACATAGGAGGGACAATAAGAATCTGCCCGCCCCTGAATAAAATCACTATAAAAACAGTGAATGACACTTCATTTGTATTTGGATCAGCTAGGAAATCACATTTCATCTTGATAGCTATGGAGTTGTTGCAAGATTGAGTGGATACATAACAGTCAAACACAGTAAAAAAAAGCCTTTACTTTCTACTCTTTCATCAAATTGGCATCCAACCATTCCATGGAAAAGAGAAAGAAGAATTTCACCTTAAACATGGGAGTGGTGGGGGCGCGGTTTAATCCAGGTTTGGAGGATACATTTGCGTGTTACTGCAGAGATGATTGTAGCCATTTGCTTGGCACCTCTCTGCAGTCTTAATCCAGGGGATAAATACCCCAGGATAGCCCATTCTGGTGTCAGGGGCAAGTCCTCCAGCAGATACTGTGACAGAAAGACATGCACCTGTCTCCAGAAATGGCAGGTGAAGGGACTTTGCATAAACAGTGTTATAAAGAATGCATGGCCACATCTTAGACATTTAGGGGAATGAAGCAAACAGTCTCTTGTACAACATAAGCTTTAATGTGCAGTACCAGCCTCAATAAAAAAAATAAAAACTATACTTCATTTATGGTAGTATAAATTGTGGTTTAATTGGCCACAGAGCAAAGAGCAACATGGTGTAAAGAATGCACTGCACCCATCAAAAAAAATAAAACTACTGCATTATGTAATAAAGATTACAATGTGGACCTGACCCAGAATTTTACATAAATCAGCACACTGGACTGGATCCAGAATCCCGTACGATGGCCAATTTCCACACACAGAGTGCAATCATTTGCTCAAGAGACACCTCATTTGCCTTTATTATGAAATAACCACATCAGTATTATGGTATAAGTGTATGAATATCTCATCATTTTTTGCCTTTGCCTGATAAAGTATTTAGAGGAACTGTCTTGATGTCGCGTATTTTTGCAAAATACATACAAACAATCACTAGTAACCAGGACTGCCGCCAGGATCACCTGGGTAACCCCATGTGACGTCAGGATGGCGTAACGCCAAAATGCCACCGCGGGAGGCTGTCAGGCCTATTTAAACTCACTTAGACATCAATAATGCCATCTAAGTGAGTTCAGGCAGAATGCCGGCAGAAGCCTGCACACCAGTACAGGGCGCCGAGCCCCTGCCGGGGGGGTGGGAGGATGACCGGGGCCAGGACAGTAGGCCCGGCTGACTCTCCCTGATGGCGGCCCTGCTAGTAACATATGCAAACAGACAATTCTGAACTTTATTATTTTACATATATTATTAGCTTAATAATACAATACTATTCCCTGCTTTCCACTTGCTTGGTGCTCGTCATTTATCAATACACCCATTTGTCACCTACATATAATTTTACTTAGATATTGAACATTTAATAAAGACTTCTTGGGCACTTGCAGTCTAAAAGCTATGATACAATAACCGGTACATTGTTACTTTTTATTTTCAGCAAGGTTTCTGAACACTGCACTATCACATATTGTGCAGTGACAAGGCAAAGATATTTCATTGCTCCAGTGCCTACTTTAAAGGGGTGATTAGCATATGAAATGAAGATCAAAAAGGAAATGTAGCATCTGAGATAATTTGAATAATTACATGGTTGAAAGAAAATTTTTATTACCAAATGCCTAAGAAATCTTATTGGGGAACTGTAAGAAACTCTTATTAAGTTGTCAAAAATCTACAAACACATTTCTAAGGCAAAGTCACTGCTACACTTATGTTAACTTTTTGGTTTATAATAAAAAAAAATCCAACCCTGTAATTTCTGTGATGTGACAATTATTTGCTTGCTATGTTCTGATTTGTTTTGCATCTATTTTATTTCAAAAATAAAAATTACTAGTATAGGGCCAAAGCTAGACTTTCGATTTATGTGCGCTTCAGTTGGATTGCAAATCTACAATGCAAATCTCTGCTAACCAACTGGAACATATTTTCATCCATTCAGCTTTAGAACGTTTGGTTAGGTTCGCTTTGCACGTTGGTGTTCTCATTAAGTCAATTCTCAGTATAGATATCCGTTCTTTAGACACTTCTGTAGATGTTCATGTGCTAGTGACAGAAAACTAATAATCCTTGACTGCTTAAAGTCTGCAAATAAGAGTGTTTAATATCCAAATACAGTAGTGTCTGGAGACTGTGATCATACTCTTGCGGATGTGCCTGAATCTTTTGCTGGAAATGATTGCATCTAAATCGGAGGTCTGGATATATAAGGCTCCATTCACAAAATCCCGAACACATAGATTCCAGGTGGTAAAGTCCATTATCGCCTGAAATCAAATTTTTCCATATTTACAGGTCCTCGGAGTAGTGGATAACACACCGCTCCATGAGTAATAATGAAGATGGCAATATTACCATAAACCTTCTTGTTCTACCTTTAATAGCTCTTATTAGGGGGTAGAAAAGGTGGGACATATGGAGAGGCTGTGTGACATGCAGCTGTGTGACATACTATAGGTGACAATAATACCAGAAGTCTGAATGGGAATCTTACCCTACACTAATATTTACAATGCAGTGTCCCTGACAGTATGGGAAAATGGTAACAGCAATGTTCAGCACATGGTAGTTGGGGTTGGGATCAGTGGTGAATTCAAACAAATTAACAGATTCTATGTACTAAGGACTTTTATAAGTATACAATTTCACTGTGCTTAATCTAAAACTTATATTAGTATATACATTATGTATATTACATTATTACATTATTATTATTAAACTATGTGTTAACAGTAATAATAATGTAGGATAACTAACACAGATATAAATTATTTTAGCTGTTTTAACCTTCCTGCTATTTCCAGTCATTTACAACCCCCCACAATACTGTTACAATACTGTATTCACCATTATTGGTCAAGGGATGGCAAAATGAACCAAAGGTACCAACAGTACAAGCACATGGAAAATGAGTATAACACATAGTGGCACAGCAGTGGCAGGCCTTCCCATGTTCCAAATTATTATTTATTAATTATGTCTAATGTCTAACAGAAAGTTAAAAGTTAGCCTCCCAGCACAATATAGTTAACTATCCTGTGCCTTTAAAAGTTGTGATGCCTGTAAATCTTTCTAATTGCAAAGCAGGCAATATAGAACCTGTCACCCTCTATCTCTCTCTCTCTGCCAGTCTGCTCTCTCTCACCAGCATCTTTCGCTCTCCCTCTCTGTCTGTCTCTCTATAATGGTGGCAAATCTTGTGGCAAAATCCTGCTAGATCACACAGCGCGATCATGATATTTTGCACCATACTCACATCCGATGGAGAGGGATAGTACTAAGCCGAGACATATCTGCTAAATTTGTGTGGGCTCAATTTTTATTGAACCGAGCTTGCACATCTCTACTTATTAGGAAATTAGAAAAAATTTCCAGAACTGATACATTAGCTATCCGTTCTGCATAACCAATGTGAACTAGCTTAATCCCACCACTGGGTGGGATAAATAAAAAAAAAAAAAAAAAGAAAGAAGATAGAGCAGGATGAGAACAAAGTCATAGGAGCATACAGGGTCGGTGTTACCATTAGGCAACCTTAGGTAGCCACAAAGGACTAGGGACAAATTAACCTTTTATACCATGTTGCTACTGTAAATATGTATGTAGATTCCAGCTAGCAGGGTTTTGATTATAGATATAGATAGCAATAGGGATCATAATATATATAGATATATATATATAACAAATGCATGTTTCATCAGTATAGGTGGGGGGAGCAGTTTCAGGGAGGTGGAGGTGCAATTTTTCATACAAAATTCTTTGCTAATCCTAGGACTAGTACTATTGTAGGAAAATCCACACTCAATCCATACGTATCTGCTTCAGGGTAATCTCTATTTCCTGCGTGTTTACAAACCCCACCTCTGATTCTCCTTAGTGCGTGTCAGCAGGGTAAGATGTCAATTCTTTTTACATCCCCAGTATTTTTCCATGGTCTTTGAATTGATGGCAACATACACAATTAGGCAGACACGACGCATATACTAGATTATACATCTACTAAGTAAATTTATTTGCCACAATTAGCAAACTGGCAAATTGCCCCCAAAATTGAATGACATTTTCTATTTTGTGTTATAAAGGCATTTATTAATTCCATAGCAGCACATGCTTCGAAAGGTGATAAAACTGTTTATATTAATAAGCAAGTGGTTGCAAGCTGGCGTTCGAAAGCAGTTGTAAGGGACAAAGTTGGATGATGAATCCACTATGACTCATTCTGTTTTGCAGTGATAGTGGAAGTGGATGGGTTAGTTCAGTGTTTGACACATTCTGTTCTAATTATTTTCATTCATTTTTCACACAAAGAAGCTGAAAGAGCATGCTGGGTAGTGCAAATCATTGTAAAAGAACACATCAGCATTTTTGTTATTATTTTTTCTTATGAAATTTGACATTTATAAGATTTATCATAAAATAACTTTTACAAAATGAAAATATAAAAAGCACATACAATGATTTTATTAAATTATGAGCATGAAAATTCCGTATATATTACATTTTAAAAATTAAGTATAAAAAATCCTGTATTTTTTGCAATAATGGCCAAGCAAAGATAATCAATCACTGATGTAAACTTTCTATAAAGCTTCTTCACAAATAATTTAATGTAAGAAAACAAATAAATCTACATTGTACTTTCTGATCTTCCAAATAGTTTGAGCTCTGTTCCTGCCAAGCATTTTGTGTTATCTTTCCAGTTTCCTGGCAACAAAGATCATAAGTCTCATCAAATCCATTATATATTTAATGCAATCAATTCAAGTCTACAGTGGGCAGATATATAAATTAAGCCTACATAAAAAACTAGCTAACTTCATATAGAAAAAGTACGTTGGTCACATCATTGTGTAGCACAATTAAATTTAACTCCCCTGCAATTCAACATGGTTTTGCCAACTCTTGACTAAAGCTGGTCGATTTTTAACAATTTATTGCATAGAGTATGGCCAGCTTTACTCAAATATACCCTAACCTTGGTTTCTTGCTTACAGGTGACTCATATCCATGTACCTTTCTTTTACGGAATGAGTGGCCAGAAGAGAGACTAACTAGCCTGATGAGTTGATCAGGAAGATTGTGCACCAACTAAACATCCCAGTAAGTGGAATTACCTTATTACAGAGGGAAAGTATGGAAATCATGTCCAATAATGTAGTGTAACAGTCACTTTAATTCAGACAATATCAAACATCAAGAGAGAATACTAGACAGATGACATGATATAGATAATTATATGGAACATGACACAATGATATGTGGGGTTCGTTGAAGGACATATATTAGCATGTAACTACATTGATCAAACTAATATGTACTAAATGAAATAGATATGAATAATGACTAAATATATTGTAGGTACAAGAATCGTACCTACTGCTTATGATTACTGTCATTGTCAAGTTATACATATGCAATAATGCAGCTGAGTCACAATTAAAATGTGTATAATCGGTTTGAAAATTGATGGAACCTGTGAAAGTCAGGGATCGGACAAACAAATTTGGCCATAAATTTTGTAAACATAATTGTTCCTAAAATGCCATTTTTCCTACTGGAAACAACTTTTATACCAAATACATGGCAAGGGAGACAATGTGAATGTTGTAAGGAATATGCAGTACTATTTGCTGACAGACTACAGTAGAGAGCAGGGTGCAGCAGGCAAAGGGCAGACTGTTTCCACATAGTCGGAGCCGTATGCCCAGGGGCTGCAAATTTTACAGTCTCAGGCTCTTCAGTTTTCTATGTAATTTTTATTTTTGTTTGCACAATTTAAAAATCCATTTCAATGCATTTTTGCAATGCCAGAATATATAGTAGTGGTATACCGCTACTACCCTGGCATTTAACATTTTTTGTTTGTCAAGGAAAAAATAATACAATTTTTTAATATATGTCACTTATTAAAAATAGTGTCAGTGGAACACCCTGTTCCACAAGTACATAGCAGTTTGATGCAGCCACACTTCCATTATCCAGCAGTATCAAGACCATCATTTTCTTTTCTTCTGTGCATGCAGAGAAGAGATGAATTCAGAGGGACTTGGCAAAGCCCTGAAGGAACTCTAAGATTGTGTTAATTGCTTCAGATGCTACAAGGTACTAAAACTTCACAATTATGTAAAGAAGCTATGGAGGAGTTCAGTTAAGGGGATATTACATACCTCCCTATTCTGACTCAATAAAAAGGCTGTAAGCGTAAGGCTCACTCCGTGTATGTCTGTATTAAACCTCTACTCACACCAAGAAACTTTATCAGACAGTGAAGAGGCATGTGTGAAGAATCCAGAAGAAAGTTTATTTCTAGGTGAAATTCTTGTATTTATGCACAAAACAGCAGGTGAAAAGACGATGATTTTGCCAAGCTTAAAAGAATACAACTACAAGCTAAGATGGCAGTCAGACAATGAGCCATAAGGGGGAAGTAAGGAGGAGTTATACAGCACACACCAAAACGGAGTGGGGCTTGGGTGGGCAAGGGCAGACTGAGTCGGGTGTGGAAAGGGTTAATGCCACATGAGGAATGAGCTTATTTTTCCCCAGTTTCCTCAACGCCAATGTTGGGAGATATGCTATTATATTCATCCAACTAGCTCAGGATGTTATAGCCACTTCAGTATGGGATGTGTGAGTTCTATGTAAGTTATATAAATAAGCACAAAGGAATTAGATACTGTTGTATGCATTGTTTTGTTACTGGTTATGAAATGCCATCTATGTGCAATAAATCATCATTTTAGTAACCTTAGTCTGGGCACTTAATAATGAAGCAGCCTCTTCATGTCACAATCACTGTTTCTTATTAGTATTGTGACAACCGAAGAATAGTTTAATGAGTTTGTCTGTCATTGGACATTGTAAATATTCTGCATGTAAATTGGCAAAAGATTTTGGCCCGTCTTTTCCCAGACACCGGCTAATTTAAAACAATTATAGTTTCGATTTGGAAAGGAGAATATACATTTGTTTCATCCAAACCACTTCCACATTTCTGCATAATAATATGCAAATAAATATTATATGAATGCATTTAAAGGTAAATGTGCACCAAGGGATAGTTACTATATTTGAAACACTGATGCTGTCACTGTCTGATATAAAGATATTAATGACCCTAGCCTGGAAAAAACAGTAGATGCCTGTCAGAGAAAGCATCAGGTATGTTATTAACGCTACTGCCAGACTGTTAGTAGTCTCTGGTGTTCATTAGTATATCAGTGTGAACAATTAACTTGACTGAATTGACATGTAAGTAAAATTTTGTGCAAGGGTATGAATAAAGCCAGTATTAGGAAAAATGTGGACTAAATGATAATAAGATAATATTGCTTTCAAGGGCAAGAATCTCTAAAATAATGTACCCATGATAAAGAAAACTAGCTATCCCTATTGCACATGTCACATGACACGTTCACTAATGCCTGGGCAGCTTAACACCATAGACTGGGTTTGGCAAATAGGTTGTGTGCTATGAGAGCATTTTAATGTAAATAGACGTGTAAACATCTAGTTGAGTTCTGTTAAGACGTGTAGCGAATATTAATATCAGTTTATAGCATAATATTCGAAATCGTTAAATTACATTTCAAATGGAAATATGAGCTCTCTCATTTAATCACTGAAAAACCAATATTCTTTTGTGTATACGTTGCTTTAATTTAACTATAATCTACTTTTACTTCTAAAATGTAATCTAATGCAAATACTATTGTTCTCAATGTATCAGGTGAGCCCAGTATAGCTATATTTTGAACCAGTGAGCGGTATACCGCCACTTTTTCGTCTGTTAAGCCCCACCCATTAATAAGCTCGCCACCCCCCCCCTATTCTGACATATTCTTTATATGCTTCTGCCCTACATCTAATTTCCCACTTTGCACTGCTGTAAACTAAACCTTGCACTGACTGCAATTCAGATGGAAACTGATAGAAACGGGAGAAAATGAAATCTGAATTATTTAAAAAAATAATTTTTTACTTTTAATTGAAATGGCCTTATAAATGTTTTATGTTTTACTTTCAAATACACTGTATATNTATAAATGGCTTTGCCTCCTGAACTGTTTAGCAGTTTAACACTTATTCAATTCATTACAGCGCTAGCTACTGAGGGTGACGGCTCCTATTGTTAGTTCACCGTTGACTATTAAAGAGAAGAGAAGGCAGAAACCAGTCTTGTCATTTGAGGTGTTAGTATGGAAGGGATTGTTACAAAAGTTCATGACCTCCTATAACAATTGCTAGTGGGAATTCGAATGCTTGACTACAGGCAGCTGTGGTTATGCCAATGTCAGATCACACTTCAAGCTGCTGCAAAGCTTATTCATTACAGCAATAACCTAAAAATGTATTGGTAAAATGTAATTGATGATTGTCCTTTTTTTAAATTGAACCTATTTAGCGATTCTATTACTAGACTGCTTTAATAATCTATATTCCATTTCAGCTTCAACATGTGATTATGTGCTTCATAAAGACTCTATAGATTATAATTAGTGCAAAACAGCTACAATAAACTTGTTTCCAATACANTTCCACATGCAAATCAAGTTGTTGTGTTTGCCGATCACTGCAGTAAAAGGAACTTTTTCATTTCAATGACCCATGTTTAGTCTAGACACAGTTTGAGTGTTAAAAAAAAAAATCTAGAGAATTTAAAGCTGACACAGGAACAAGATTCAGATTTGATAAAGCATGAACTGAACATTGCCAAGAGATGTTGAAGCAATCGTTTTTTCTAGTCTTTGATAGTCATTCCAGGCCTAGGACCAGTTTTTTTTTTTTTTAAACTAAATGAATACATTAAAAAAACAAAAAAAACTAATTTACTTTTAATATTTTAAATATTTTAATTTATTTTTTTTACTTTTTTTTAGACACTAATGATATCCATAGGACATTACCTGCCTCTACGCAACTGCGCTAAGACATGGTGCAGACATGGTCCAGACATGGTGCACGCCTCGCTTCTAATTAGCCCTGCTAAAAGCGCATATGGAAATGAGAAAAGGGGCGTGGAGCCATATGGCAAACTCGCCAGGGCAAAGAGTTGATCTTTGAGTCCGACTCCATGCTATTCAAAGCCGATCTGCGCATGGGCTTTGCGTCTCCATCAGGCTGGCTGGCAGAGATGCAGGGCTGAATCAGCCCCCTACTCACTGACCGCCACATGGTTTAACATGTTTTGTAATTAAAATAAAAAGTAATTCAAATTAAATTATAATTTTTGACTTGAATGTTTAATCTGTGGATACCAATGGATAGGAAATNTTCAGTGTGGAGTGGTATGGATACTTATGTAAAAGAAAAACACAGTACAAAAAAACCTAACCGTAAGGCCCCCCCCCATCCCCCCTGTCTGCACTAATCATCCACACATCAGATCCTAATCATCCCCTCTGCAGCTTACCCATATAAATACCCCTTTTTGCTTCCTTATTCTCCCCTTACAGAAGATAACTGTTCTTTAACAGCATTCTAACCATAACCATACCCTGCTCTAATATCTTGTACAATACACACCTGTCTATTTCACTTTGAAGGCAGCAGTTTTGAGGAGCCTTCCTCCTTAAGTGCAGATTCCTCGGTAAGTTTTACTGAAGATCGTCTATGCTTTTATCAAGTGGTGTTGAGCTTTCTTGTCTGACGAAAGGCAACTAGCGGATAGAGTTCTGAAATTAAACTGTTCTAAATGCTTGTGTTTATACTACCATGGATTTAAGGGATGGACTCAATGCCTTTACAGTAAGGGCATATTCAAAGAAACGAGCCCCCAGACCTGAATATTAGTGCAAGTACACAAAGTGTAAATACTGACTGGAGCATTTTAATTATGTTGTGTGCTGCAGCCCAGGTAACTTGCATGAATGTTAATTAGAAAATCTTACATTGGATTTAGTCATTATTAAATTGTTGGCTATTTGCTACATCTGCATTGTCAATTATCAGAGAATATGCGCAGCAATTATATCCAAAATTTTTATTATAAATGCACCTGTGTTAGGAATGACAGGAAAAGTGAACATAAACTAATTGTGCGCATAACTAAAATGCCATGGTTACATTCAAGTCCAGAGCCACGTTACAGACAAGGTCCAGGCTTTAATAAAAGCTTCATTTTTACTAAACAGCAATTTCTTTCTGCTATTAAAAATTGCAGTACATTCTGGCAATTTTGTCACAATTAAAATAACTGTTTGATTTAAGATTAAGATTACTAAAAATCGTTTTGGTAAGGACACTAAACAACTATTAGGTAAAATTGTTGTTTAATAAATAAACCCTGATAGAAAGTATGATAGATAGAACATGCTTACTCTATCCAGGATTTATATATACAGGTCCTTCTTTATGTCAGCGGGACCGAAGGAGCGCATGCACTGTGGGCGATGGTGAGGGATGGTGCCCTAATGTACTGTCCAGGTTTTCTAGTGTATGCCTTTAATAAACACACTATAAATAAAACACTACTTGCGTCAATAAAGTCTCCAGAGTGCTACCTTGCTACACTCCCAAGTTCTCTACCACGAACAGCACCAGGGGCAAGTACTAACCAAAAGAGAGAGAGTGCCATGTACATGTATATATATACACACAAATATATATGTCTGTGTGTGTTTGTGTATGCAAACATTAGGAGAAACCATATAAAAGGTTTTCCAAATGTATAAAAGGTCTATGAAACCAGCAGCTCTATACATTATGAGAAATGGTGAAAAAAAGTCACTTGCTCATCAGGAGGGCAGGTTAAAGATATTGTAAAGCCCTCACAGCAAAACAGACAGCTGCTTTCATGTATGTGAACACAGTGGTCAGGGAAAAGGTTGAAGGCTGCTGTCCCCCCTCGGTTGCCTTCTAAAACTTTAAGAAAATTAATATAGACAAAAAAATCCCCATCATGTTGAGCTCATNTTGCCCAAAGAGCTTTTAATCCGAGACTGAACTGGGACAGGTGAGCAGAAGATTTGGACTGCCCATAAAACCTCTGGAAATGACTGACCTTTCCNCCCAGAGCCATACCTCATGCTGTGCCAATGTTGAGCCCAAATCAAAGCCTATTGTTAAAGTTTGAGGGGACATGCTTGCGAGAACATATATTCATGTCCCTTCCCTTTATGCTGTGTTGTGGTGCACGTGAGACATATGTTTTGTGGCATAAGAGATGTGCTGGGAAATGAGTCAAGAGCAAATACTATGTGCAGCGTAGTTGTGTTAACTTACACTGCTTTACTGTCTGAAATTACTTTATTACCTTGTATTGTTATCCTGAGATGAAAGGGATAAAAGTACTCTGGGACGCCNCTAAGAATTTACTTATGCCAAAACAAAAAATGACCCATGTACCAGTGCCGGGACTGCCCACCTGAGTTTCAGAAATAAAACACAGTTAATAGNACTACTGTCATCATCCTTTACTGGGGGTTAGTCAGCTAGGAGTCTCTGTCCTGCCTGCACTAATTTTGCGTGGTTCTAAGAAGAGGTTTAGCTGAGTACAGAGAACCAGGTACCCACAAACAACAATGGTACCCACCAATCGACCTTCTTGAGACAGATGATCAAGGAAGCAAAGCCTTAGATGAAGAAGCTTGAACTGACATCTGAGCCACCAAAGATACCACTGAGTGACGTGAGGAAATTACAGATAGCACAGGATTGTTACCTGAGGTTATGGGTTACGTGTAGGGTTGCCACCTTGCCCACCAAAAAATACCGGCCAGGGTAAAAAGGGGTGTGGCTTTGGAGGTGTGGCTTGGGGAGGGGCTAATGTCGCAACCTTTTACAACACTACACATACACCGTACATATGCTATACACAGTATATATGCTATACACAGTATCTACACTATATACACTATACACATTATATACACTTTACACACATTATACACAGTATATACACTATATACAATAAATACACTATACATAGTATATACACTATACCACTATACATAGTGTATATATATATATATATATATATATATATATATATATATATATACTTACAGTACATCTGCTGGAGCCAATGTGTCTGCAGGCTGCCTCCTGTCAGTCTCATCATCTCGGTCTACAAGAAAATGGCCGTCTAACTCAGCCCCCAGACACAGCATTACACTATATATCCTCCACCCCTAGTGTTCACACCAGAGAACTACATCATCCATACAGGAAGTCAACGGCACTGCTCTGTATCCAGCACAGACACGGAGCAATAAGAGACAGGGCGCCTGCATATTTAATTTACCGGCAATTACTATTGCCGGTAAAAAACAAATACCGGCACCGGCCTGATGCCACAGATACCGGCTAGGCCGGTGGTTTACCGGCTGGGTGGCAACCCTAGTTACGTGCTAGTAGTGCACACTGCCGCAGCTCTGGAAATATGTTTGCGGATATGTCTTTAGGTACTGGTTGCTGCATGGCACATGAAAGGATGGGACCTCATGTCGTTTAAGTGGTGAATAAAAAGGCAAAGAGACAAGGCGATGGAAAAGAGAATTGTAAATCTCTACATAACCCGATGATGCTATATAATAACAGTTAATAATTAAATTAATACAGTCAGAAAGAAGCAAAGCATAACACTAATAAATAGCAAAAATATATTATGTAAGAAAAGAGGACAAGCACTCAAACAAATTCCACCATTGATAGGTACATTTTATAACCTCTAGCACATGACCTAATCATGCCCTACCACTCNACACCATTGGGGAGTACACATTTTTATGTATGTACAAATGTACAGAAGAGGGGGGGCGTGTAAAAGCAGTATTTCTACCGCACATTGTGTTTGGTAATTGTGTTTGTTAAAGTAAACATAATTATCTACATGTTTAAAACAATGTGCAGTACTGCTTTAACATGCATCCTCTCTACATATATACATACATGAAAATGTGGACTACTCTTCCCCCCATGCAGCACAATAGGCTCTTGCCAAGATGCAGATTTGCTNTTTTTCGTGCTTTGCTGGTAATTCAGCATGAGGCTTTGCATTTACACTAATCCTTGCTATTCTTCATAATATCCCAATAAAACAGTGTGGGGTGTTTTATTTGGTTGTAATCCNTGCAAACCGTCAATTTCTTTCACAAAAGATACAACAGTCATGTAGTGNGTATCCAGTTGTGGTTCCAGATTAATGGAACAAAAGGCAAAGGTCCTTTACAAAAACAAGAATGTCTAGCAGATAGATGCATATCCACATTTTAGTTTTTGGAAGTGTGCTCAGATCATCAGTCTTTGTCTACTTTAGTAGGATTCTGCCTGGAAATGGAACGTTGGAATATGACAATGGTAAAATGTCCTTTAAAACGATTTTCTTCTGCACAGCTCCTCACATTAGGAGATGCTAAATTTTACACTCACTGTATATAGTCTGGTGCATTTTTGCCTTTAAAATGAATCTTTATGTATATTTATATCACTCATTTTGCTCTCAATTTAACATATAATAAGGGACTCAACCATTGGACTTCCAGTGTTTAGACCACCTAGTTGAAAAGTTACTACTAGTGCATNTAAGTGGAAAATAAATTATTAATTAAGCAAAGTGCCACTCATTCTATTATACACATCAACATCAGCAAATATCATTTGGTCACTTGTTTTCTAGAGGAATTTCTAGAAGAAGACAGAATCGGATTAAGGCAATTTATAGTAGTAGTTTTCCTCATAATAAAAAACATTGAATCGAGCACAGTAGTAATTTTTTGCTTCATGCATACGGACAAGCAGCTTATGCTCCAACCTTTTCTATGGTGTCACCGCCCTTTCTTGATTGTTTTGTTCAATCTATAAATGTAAAGGTTGTAACTGTTTAAAGGATTTCCAGCACCATAACACAGTGTTTTTTATTAACTTATGCCCCGTTCAGATTACCTCAAATAACAGGTGTTTTAGGTTACAAAAATGCTGGCTTCCAAAAGCCCCGGGTCACAAGTCAGTCTAAATGGTACTGTGTAAAAAAAGGCAGCTACTGAAAGCCGGTTTTTAGAGCTGGCTAAAAAGAAGCATTTTAGGCAGCTTTTACCCGGCTTTTTATGAAAAAGAATGCAATAGGGCAGGCTTTTCAACCCCGTCGTGTCTGACACCTGCTTCCTGTGACAAATCTTATATGCAACGAAAAGAAAGAGAGATACTGTTAACAAAAAGTCAGCTTCAATGGAAACAGTGCAGACCTGGCTTTTTTCAAGAAAGCAGACTTTTTCAGATAATGTGAAAGGTTCTTTTTTACAGCCACGCCAATCTATGGCTCGCCACCATGGATCATAGTATTATAGTGTACTTGAGTAATGTTCTTTACAGTATCTTTTAAACATGTTTGTTGCTGTTTGTGTTTTTTTTTAACCCATGTTTTACCTGTGTCTGGTTTTTAAGGACTCTTTCAGTTTTATTTTTTAAAGTAATGTCTTGACAGTTTTTTACATACCTAGTTTGAATAGTTTATTTAAAAATAAAAAACTCTGTGTATTCTAAATATCTAAATGCATTTTTATCAAATAAATAGCCTTTTTTAAATAAAGGGGATGACCTGCACAGTGAATATCTGCTTTAGCAATTTCAGCACTTTATATATGTTTGTTAACAGGTGTTTGCATTACTATATGCCATGTTTACATAGTTTCAAACTTGGAAAAACTGGCGCCTGCACCATGGGAAGGGATAGTGCTAGGAAAAGCTGCAAGTGAATTCGTTTTCAGAGGCAGATGCACAGATACAGGAACACCCTAAAATTACATTTAAATTTGTAGCGACACCCACATTTCCATCATCACACAACCATATTCAGAAAGGGTTGGATGCCACTGTTGCAGCTAACTTTTTTGTTCTCACTCTGGATCAGTACTGTGATGTACCCAGCAAAACAGTCAAATCAGGCTGGAATAACAGTGATCTACATAAACAAGTTAGAGACTACTGGGAGTGAAACACAAGGGGCTAAGGAATAAGTGAGGTGAATACACCAGGTATAACAGAATTGCCAGAGTTAAAGTAAAGCCTGGAAAATGGCCAGAGGGAAGGACCATTGTGAAGAACCAGTATGATACCCCAGCAAATCATGGGTTAATTTCTTTAGGAGCCTGTTTGAGAAATCTCGTGAGCCCTGAGATTCACTTGAGTGGATCCTGAAGACATATTAGATATTGAGTGGATCCTGAAGACATATTAGAATGGAGGGTAGTGTACGTGCATATATGCTGGAGGCAGAGAGAGAATGTGGTTGGAGGAAGGAAGTCAGGCTGGACCCATCCATGCTGTGGGCTGCTGTTGCTCCCAAGCCCAAGGATCTGGAGAGAGGGGTTCGTACAGCGAAGTAACTTGACGCCCTTTAAGCCAAGGATTCTGCCTGGGCCTGAAGACAATTCCATGGAAAGTGTTCCTGTAGACTGGTGTGTGATGCTCTGTGACCAGAGTGAGACCGGCTGTGCAGTTATTGGACAAAACCAACTGTGGTCCCTGCATTGTCAAAACCCAGAGAAACGGGTTGTAACGTAAGTAAGAACCACATGGGCCTGGAAATTAGAATGATAAATGGCCAGCTGAAGTGGCCAGTGATGCTTGGCTTGGATATGGTGATCAGTTATATGTTGGACTCTTAATCACACTGTCCTTCTTTATCACACTGATATCATTAGCTGGAGCATGGGCCTTTTTCACAATGGATGACTGGAACTGTCATCTCATTCACCTCATTGTTAATCTGGCCCTGGTTGCTTTGATCTGGTGTAATATTTGCCCAAAGAGCTTTTAATCCGAGACTGAACTGGGACAGGTGAGCAGAAGATTTGGACTGCCCATAAAACCTCTGGAAATGACTGACCTTTCCA
>JABWIB010003882.1:6557-17603 GCA_016617825.1 Platyplectrum ornatum
TAGTTTTACCCAGTATTAAAAGTATTTCCCCCATTATTAGAATAACATAAAGTAGTTTCTTCCATTATTAATGATGACAAGCAATAGTTTTACCCAGTATTAAAAGTATTTCCCCCATTATTAGAATCATTTAAAGTAGTTTTCCCCATTAGGCATAATGACCCACAGTAGTTTTACCCAGTATTAAAAGTATTTCCCTCATTATTAGAATCGCGTGAAGAAGTTTCCCCCATTATTAATAGTGGCCACTAATAGTTTAATCCAGTATAAAACATATTTTCCCCATTATGCGAATCACGTAAATTAGTTCCCCAATATTATTAATAATGGCATATGTACAATAGACAACTAAAATACAATATACAACAACTAGGGAAGTCTGCTTAGTACAATTATTGACCCATAACTGCTAAGGTAACCAATACTGGAGAGAGAGAGATGAAGCTTAATACGAGCAACCATAAATACAAGTGTAATAAGGACACGTGACATCTGATGAGGAACTCCCAGAGTAAATAGAATCCAACCAGTCATCCCAAATCGTATTGAACTTTGACCAGCAGTAGTTTTATTCAGTATTAAAAAAATAACTATAGCTTTACCCATTATTAATAATACCCATCATTTTCTGCAATATAAGTTGACTCATTAATACTACATTATAAATACATTATAAACACAGCAACTTTTCTAATGAATGTAATAAAAATTAGATGGTTCATACAATGTCCTTGACTAATTCCCAGCACCTTATCATCTGTCAGATCTGGTTATCTGTGAAATGTTCCATAATAGCGATCGCAGGTTGTCTCCGGGCTCACGGTGATAGAAATGGCGGCTTCTGTTGTACTGCGAGACTCCTTAGCTCCGCCAGAACAATGTCATCTTGTTAATGAGCGCTATCTCATTCTCTTAACACGTATCATAGCCCACACTTTACAATTAACACATACAGCGAAAACCACTGACAAGGAATAGCGATTGCTCGTCTATGGTTTCATTTAACTGTGTCAAAAATGTAAAACTTCTCTTCCAAATGACTTTCCTTAAAATGCTTCTCTGTGATCAAACGGGAATGGATCTAGATGTGGCTTTTGTTTATAATATCTTATCAAGCCAAATTATCCACAGATTATCTTAGACCAAATAAAAAAAGCACTATATGTATTAAAGAGAACTTACTACAGTCATTTATAGACACAAAGGAAGGTCAGTTGTTGGCAGCGGGGAGGGGAAGGTTAGGGGTAGACATCAGGGCATGGAGGATTGGGGTTGGACTATAAAGATGGAGGGTTAGTTTTAGGCAGCAGAGAAGGGAAGGTTAGGGTTGGGCAGTGGGTAATGGATGTGTAGTAATGTGTAAAATAAGATTCAGCTCTCATGTTTACTCATTATCAGACATTCAAGTGAGAGTCATAAAGACCTGCATCATGGGTGGGTCAAGACATGTCCCTTCAAGAATACACATCCAGGGTGTGATAACTATTACATTTTTTTGTTCTTTAAATGTTGGAGGGTTTCTGTAGAACTCAGTTCCACATTTTACATTTCACCATGTGGGCACAAGATGGCTGGGGATGTTCACGAGTATGGTAAAGACTGAACTTCACAATATTGATGTTCATTAAAGGAATGGTATCATGATTATAGTAGTGCTATTCATCTTTTATTCATGGTAACTTCTACACAATAAAAATAATGTTGGTAAAAGTAACGAAATATTATTTGAAACTGATCCTGATTTACACATTTGGGATTTGTTCCGTTACTGTCTGATTTTTATACACGGAATAAATCACCAAATTTCCATATTTACCCCTATGAAGACCATAGCGGCATATGTGTGTGTTCCATTACCTGCGACTGAATGTAAAAGAAAAGTCATAATAACAATGTCCCTGTTGTGAACAGAAGCGGATGGGTTCAAATCGGGATGCTGCTGTCATTCAAGTAGTTAAATCTTCCAAAATATTTCATTACATTTCATCTGTCATATTCTAATTATATAAGTAATTTCCTCCCAGGAGACGGAGACTTTTCACCCAGGAGAACCACATAAAACTTTTTGAAAGGAAGAGATAAAGTTGCTGAAGTTTTGTGGCTCCCGGTGGCAGCGTTTTGCCGACTGAAGCGCCGTCTCCTTGGAGAGATTGCTCCGTTCATTAACACACTCGGAAAGACTTTACATCACAGATCCCCGGCTGTAAATCTCCCAGCCGCTCTGCCTGCTATTTGATAATTCGCACCTTAAAAATTTGACACATGCACAGTGGCGACATGTTTCTGAATGTGTAATTGTCTTTACCGCAGGTATTGCAGGATCACCAGCTNTATTTAGACGACGATCAGTTTAACATCTTAACCAAAAAATTTGGGTTTACGAAAGAAGGACTCAGTTACCTGGACTTTGTGTCATTATTTGAAGGTAACTTTCGTATACATATTACCTAGGTCTATCCATGAAGTGTTAATGTGTGGGCTTTGATTGTGATCAAGAAATTCTGAATTTGTATCCATGCAGTTTGGACCAGATTCAGACTTTATGCACTAACTGAATTACGCAAGAGTGGCTAAAACCATGTTGGATTGCAGGGGAGTTAGATTTCATTAGTCGGAAACAGTATTAGAGTTGAGAGATGATGTCTCAAGCACAAGTCTAATAACAGTGTAACAGTAACGCTGGTCAGTATCTGTGTGCAACATGCAACAATAAAGTATTATCCCAGCATGCACACACTAACATGGTTTTACCCACCTCTTGCGTAAGTCAATAGTGCCTAAAGATCTGAATTTGGTCTTTTGTCCTTCAAACATAAGAGTTGCACCCCTTAATGGCTGGGCTTATTATGATGAATATAGTGATGATTTTATGTATAGATATATATTTATATCTATCTATCTATAGTTGGAAAAGCCCCATCCGATTGTATCTATGGACACATTAGGGTTTTTATCCAGACTCTAAACTCATAGAGCTGCGTATAAAAAGGAGACGCACACTCAGCTTTCTCCCATATTCGCTGGTTATTGAAGCGGCCCCTTTGTGTGCGTAATCCTGCATCGTTCTATACTGGTTCCGAAACTTTCAGTAGAACATGTTAAAATGTATATATATTAATGTATATAAATATTAATCAAATATTTTCCTGTCTTAACCTAGTCTAATCTTACCTTACCTTTGCTGTCTTCGTCTTCCTCCGCTCTACTTTAGCTTTGAATGGCGCTCACCTATCAGATGTGTCATTAAGATACATAGTATTGGTTATACAGCGCTGATACAGGAGCCCTGAAGGATCAAGTCTGTTTCCCTGAATGATGTGTTGTTATGTGTGATGCGATATGTTAGGTCATGTTATTCCCTGAAACAGATTTGGTCCCACATGGATCCCATAGGTGTCCTGTATAACCAATACTGCTTATCTGAATCATATGTACAGTGAGTGGCCCCTAGACTTGGCCCTCTGTGTAACTAGAAAGTCTGCATCCTGACAAAACCAAGGTGGATTACAGGGGGGTAAATGTGTACAGTGTGTACAGTGTGTAAAAAGATTGAGCGGAGAGAAGTTTTTATAGCTGAAATGTAAATTAGAGTTTACAAATAAGCCTGTTCAGTATTTATGAGCAATAAGCAAAGTCAGACAGCGTTTCCCTGCCGGCAATATATTTATATGTCTTAAGCAACTAAATGTGACTGAGTACAATATGTTTCTTACCATTCAGGTGCATGGAGTACACTAAAATACATTTCCACTGGAATCAAGTCGCAGTAACAAGACATAATAGGGATTTTATTTGTATGCGGGAAACGGAAGGTTAGGGTTAGGATATGGGGAATGGAGGGTTAGGTTTAGGCAGCGGGGAGGGGAAGGTTAGGGTTAGGTTTAGGCAGCGGGGAGGGGAAGGTTAGGGTTAGGATATGGGGAATGGAGGGTTAGGTTTAGGCAGCGGGGAAGGGAAGGTTATGTATAGGCAGCAGGGAATGGAGGATTAGTCAGCAGAGAATAGAGGGTTAGGTTAGGCTGCAGGGACGGNGGGTAAAACTATTGCTTGTCATCATTAATAATGGAAGAAACTACTTTATGTTATTCTAATAATGGGGGAAATACTTTTAATACTGGGTAAAACTACTGTGGGTCATTATGTCTAATGGGGAAAACTACTTTAAATGATTCTAATAATGGGTGAAATACTTTTAATACTGGGTAAAACTATGGCTAGTCATCATTAATAATGGAAGAAACTACTTTATGTTATTCTAATAATGGGGAAAATATTTTAATACTGGGTAAAACTATGGCTAGTCATCATTAATAATGGAGGGTACTACTTTATGTGATTCTAATAATGGGGGAAATACTTTTGTTTAAAAANTTTTTTTTTAACCATTAAATTTTGATTGAATTTTACAAGTAAGAAAAAAAGGGGGGGATACAGAAAGCAAAAAAAGGAGGGAAGGGGAAGCCGGGGGAAATACTTTTAATGCTGGATAAAACTACTGTGGGTCATTGTTCATAATGGCGGAAAACTGTTTATTTGGGCTTGATTTACAACCAAGGTCGATATGTGTGGACTTATTTTCGGCATGGGAATGTGCATTCATGTCTGGATGGGGCCCTAAATAAAGGAACAATGAATGAGGCAGTGCTTACCTTCCTGAAGTCTTTTTTGGAGACTTTCCCATCTGACTGTCTGTTGCAGGCCAGAAAACTTTCCTTGATCGTGAAACTGTGCCTGGTCATGCAGTCTTTCAGCTTGTCCATCACCTCATCCACAGAGATGTTCTTCAGCAGGTTACTGGCTTGGGTTTCAATCTCTCGCATTCTGGAAGCCATTCATTGAAGAATCATGTTAGTATAAAACCATCACAAGGGAATTACTGACACAGTGATAAACACTTCCATTACTCTATGCTGGTCCCTAAGAAGGGTGAAGATAGTTCTAGGCAAGTGTTGTCAAACTACAAGTCCCAGCATGCTTTGTTAATAATGGTAGAGGACTCGTTTGTAGGATGATGTGCCCAACCACATTGTAGTAATTGTTCTGGAATGGTCTGAGGAACATGGCAAAAAGTTCAAGGTGTTGACTTGGCTCCAAGTTGCCCAGATCTTATATCTGGAGAAAGGTGCCTGGCCATGGGCGCTGCGATTGTCTTATTGCCATATACCCCAGGACATATTCAGAGGTCATGTGATGTCCATGTCTCCATGGATCAGAATTTTACTATTTGTCTCATGAGACACAAACGTACTTTGTTACTGCTATATTTATTTTGACCACGATGGAATGACTAGGATATAGATTTAGAATCCTTTGTGTTGAATTGTCATAAGGTGTTAGTTACCTGTCTGAGTGGTCCGTCTGTCTTAGTTCCTCTTGGACCTGGTTTCTGTCCAGAATAATGGTGCTCACTCCATTGATGTCATCGGCATGACATAAAGACACTCCCAAACTGCACAGAAACTCCATATAAGCGATGAAATTAGAAGAGCCAGAACCGTACCGGTCACAAATCCTGGAAGGGTGCAATGATAACATGGTAACACATAACAATGGACCACATTCAGATTATTTAGTTTAGTTTTGTACAACTTTGTTGTACAATTGACATATTCCCCCCCCCCCTCCCATTTGCATACACTAGCAGCTACCCTGGATTCAGTCCAATATTAATATTAACATAATTAAATTGCTTACATGTCATAATGGTCATCAGTCAGGGCTGAGGCGTATGTCTGGAGTATTCGTTTAAACTCATCCCTGTTAATGAGCCCCGATCGTTTAGTGTCGTGTGACTGGACGGCTTTAGCAAAGTCTTTCCAGTGTGT
This sequence comes from Platyplectrum ornatum, assembly GCA_016617825.1. NCBI lineage: Eukaryota > Metazoa > Chordata > Amphibia > Anura > Limnodynastidae > Platyplectrum > Platyplectrum ornatum. Next base: position 12,383 of record JABWIB010003882.1, read on the forward strand.
GGTAATCTTATCGCAAAGAATGTTTTCCACCTAGAAGAGAGAAATGTAAACCTCATATATCTGACATACTGTCATAGTAACAGAGGCAACAAGAAAATAACACTTATATGGTAAAGGGTGTTGAATGGACTTTTACAGCATCATTGCTCATTTCAATACATGTACTCGCCAAAGGAGGGGGTCATCTCGTACGCACAAGAATTTAGATATAGCAATGTCAGGATCATCCAACTACCACTACTAATGCAACTGTAGCAGTAGTAGCAGAAGTCTGGGTTCCATCCAGTGAACATACCAGTAATACCCAGTTCACATAGGGTAGCTGTGGATCGGAATTAGCCTGGTAATTAACCCTGTTCACAGTGCTGAATTACCCTGGTAATTCACAAACTACCCTGGTCCTACACCGTTCACACTGAACCAGGGTAGTGCGTAGTAATTTTAGCGCCGTTCACACTACCCAGGTAGTTCAGTCAACCCGGGAAGTTGGCTGAATTACCTAGGTAATAGCCCTCTATGTGAACGGGGTATGACATGATCCATCCTATAGTGAGTGGGACCCTTTCAGTTGGCCAGACACCAGATCAGCTGATTATTTGTACATTAATGTAAATGGCATTGACCAACTTATCAGAATACCAACTTAATGGCCTGACCCAAATAATCCGATCATTCAGTCTGTCTATCCTATCAGTGTATTCCTCTGATTATCAGGTAGCGTATCCCCATTATACGATGTACCCAGGTATCATGTGTGGGCAGCCTAAGTCCTGGTTGGACTTTGAGAATGAGGTTGTCCCATCTCCTGGACGCTGCAAAGGTGACTTCGGGAATATCCTAATCAGTTCTGAGACCCCAGGAAACGTGGGCCACATAAATTGATGGCGACAATGGCAGCTTTGAACATATTCCTTTATATCTCCAAAAGCNATTCACACACTTTGGAATGTAAAAGTTGGGACCGGCTGGCTGATTGAATTAATTCTTATTTAATAGCTTGCATCTCGTCTGGCTGCCTTTGCCGATGGTAGTAAACAGAAATGCGATATTGTTAAAAAAGATACAGCTACGATGTGGAGCAATTTACATATATAAACTTCTTTCTAATCTGCATGTCAGCTGTTAACACTTTATATCCCCGAGTCTGGAAATCCCTTCCCAATTATACCTGCATATATAGGTTGAGGGGAGTTGGGCAATGTATCATGTCATTTTGGTGCGCCTGATTGCAGGGCTGATGCTAACACTGGACCAGATTCAGATAGTTAGGCACTCATGACTTACTCACGAGTGGGTAAAACCATGTTGAATTGCAGGGGAGGTAAATTTCATTAGTTGGGAACAGTATTAGAGTTGAGAGATGATGTTTCCAGCCCAAGTGTAATAACAGTGTAACAGTAACGCTGGTCAGTATCTGTGTGCAACATGCAACAATAAAGTATTCTCCCTGCATGCANTATAGATAGTAGAACTAGATTCTTATATTATATACAGGGGTAGAGGGGTAGCTGAACAAGGGGGTGAGTGGGCAATTCATTCCCCTCACTTTGAAGCAGAANCTGGTACCAATTGCTAACCTGCAGGTCGCCCTACCAAGAGAGCCTGACATAAGAANGTTGGGCTCCTCTAGCTTCTATACTATAAGTTCAGCTCTGTTATAATATAGAAGATGTTCATACCTCTTCCATATGTTTCATCTGTGCAGCTTCCAGATATAGATTATTCTGNTGATAGCTTTTCTGATTCCATGCTTAGGACACATACAGCGCCTTCTATAAGATAGACAGCAATAAAGACGGCATCGTCACCATGCACGATCTCCGACGCCTCCTGGACGGCTTCATGTTCTTCACCACCCAGAGGGAGTACGAACGATTCCTGCATCTGCTGGGACTCAAGTTATCGTCCACTCTGAATTATACCGAGTTTCTCAATATAGTGCAAAGGCAGGAGAAAGAAGACAACCCCCCCTGGCTCAATTCCCTTTATAGGTAAATATGTCCAAACGCCCGTCCACTGGCATTTGTTTTGTTTTTTTTATATTTAACTCACTTATGTGTTAAAAATAAGAGAGGAAAGCTACACCTGGATAATTCTATGTTGAACTGCCCTCACCATGATATNTAGATATCTATTTGTTTCAGGCCCAATATTATTAGAATACACCAATACTTACTTAGCAATACTTTCTTTTTAATAAACACCCATTTTAAATGAATTTGCAGGAAAAGTTTACACCTTTGTCCATGTATGAGATATGGGAGAGATGGTATTTCACACTCACACGTGAATATGTTAATTCAATTAATTCATATCAACTTTTTTCTGTTTCTTAAAGGCCAAAACAATGCCAGGACTCCGCGGATCTGGCCTGCGACCAGGCTCATCACTATCTCGTCACAAAGGCACAAGGCAGGTGGCACGACTTAGCCAAGGTAAAAGGTGTGGGATGAACGGGTCTTGTGGTGGCACCTTGTGGTGTCTGGATATTAGTGATGTCTGTCTGTTCTGTTACAGGCATTTTGTGAAATCGATAGCGATGGGAACGGCATCGTGCAGAAGAAAGACCTGAGGAACGTCTTATACAGATTTTTTCTCCCTATAACATCAGATGAGTTTGAAAAACTCTGGCACAGGTGGGTTATGAGGACATTATACAATTAAAATGGGCATACACTAGAGCGGTTATCGCTCCCAGCAGGAGGTAAACAATAAGCATACCTGAAACAGGGGATCTGCCTTTACCGTGCTGTACAGATCATGCATCCATACACATTGCTAGGAACAGGGAGATNCACAATACTGAAATGCGCATAGGGATGTTTTCCTCATTAAAATAGTTGCAGTAGCAGTGTAAGAGACCTACTTATCTCTCATATGCTTACACCATCTCAGGGGTTGGTATATATGGCTGCGGGGAATGGAGGTTAAGTTAGTCTGCAGGGAATGGAGGGTTGGGGATAGGCTGAGGGGAAGAAGGAGTTGGGGATTAGGCTGCTGGGAGGGGTTAGTGTAGTGTAAGAGGAGAGTTAGTGTAGTGCAAGTGGAGGGTTAGAGTAGTGTATAGGGGAAGGTTAGGGTAGTGTAAGGAGAGGGTTAGTGTAGTGCAAGTGGAGGGTTAGAGTAGTGTATAGGGGAAGGTTAGGATAGTGTAAGGAGAGAGTTAGAGTAGTGTATAAGGGAAGGTTAGGATAGTGTAAGGAGAGAGTTAGAGTAGTGTATAAGGGAAGGTTAGGATAGTGTAAGGAGAGAGTTAGGGTAGTGTCATGGGAGGGTTAGGGTAGTGGCAGGAGAGAGTTATAGTAGTGTCATGGGAGGGTTAGGGTAGTGGCAGGGAAGGGTAAGGTAAGGGTTAGGGCAGTGTATGAGGAGGGTTAGGGTAGTGTAAGGGGAGGGTTAGGGTAATATAAGGGGAGGGTTAGTGTAGTGTATAGTGGAAGGTTAGGTAAGTGTAAGGTGCCGGTTATGTGAAGAATTTGAAATACTTACCTGTTGATGCTGTACGAGTCATTAAACAGCTACTGTTGTTGCCGCTGCCGTCCTGTTGCCTCCATCCCATCTGCCCATATGGCATTTACTGCAGGGGACTTTTTGTCCTATTNGCCATGCAGGGTTGCTCTCTATAGGACGTATACTGCTGCACATTCTGTACAGGCACAAATCGAGTCCGTAGAATGCAAACACAGCTATGACTCGAACACACAGANCATGTAAAGCAATGTCATCTCTGGATCCAACCTGTTTATTTGTATATTATGCGCATTTCTAAAATATTCGTGAAGCACTTATCTATCACTTTTTATTTTTTAAATATACATCAATGCCCTTATTATTATTATTCTGTGCCTCTGGAAATCCTCCACTACATGCAATGTATTAGCATTCTGTCCCTGGTGCTAAACTGCTAAACAACACATTCCATCTTTTAACNCATGTAAATGCGGTTTTCATTGAGTGACCACGTTCTGATTTCTCGTTTAATGTTATTAGGTGAAGCGAGGTGGCTTCATAAACCTGGTGAAGTTTTCACTCCCACAACAGATCACGAATAAATCCATTTATGACTAAAGGGTGACGCCAAATATGAACTAATAAAAGCACTTTAAATTCTTNATGTGTAGAGATAACACCGTTCTCTCATGCATGTATTTTGACAGTCCATCTGCAAGGCTGGAACATTAAGTTGAATTGTCAGATAATATTGACATCAGTTGTCTAANGGAAACACTGAAATATTGCATGCCGTAATAGTAAAGACGCTGAGAAGATCCAGATAGCTCATTGAATAGCATTGGATTGAAAGAATTTATAACAGCGATAGGCAAGTGTGTGCCCTGTGTGACCAGCAGCTGCCAGGAGGTAGTCAGTGTAAAGGCGTTATCTTGTAGGTATAAGCATAGCATATTTCTCCCGTCTAAGGGAAACAAGTGATGGAGGGGTGCTAAGAATGTATGAAAATCAGGCCCTATAGACCCCCCTGCCACAAGGGCCAGGGGCTGAAAATGTCAGNTATACCCCGTTCACATAGACTACACTGATAAATCTGTTTTAAGAGCAGGGTTGTCAGCTGTGGATCTGAATTACCCTGGTATTTAACCCTGTTCACAGTGCTGAATTACCCTGGTATTTAACCCTGTTCACAGTGTTAAATTACCCTGGTAATTAACCCTGTTCACAGTTTTGAATTACCCAGGTAATTCACAAACTACCCTGGTCCTACACCGTTCACACTAAACCAGGGTAGTTAGTAGTAATTTTTACCCCGTTCACACAGAGGGCTATTACCTGGTTAATTCAGTCAACTTCCCGGGTTGACTGAACTACCCGGGTAGTGTGCTCTGTGTGGACAGTGCTAAATACCCCGTTCACACAGAGCACACTACCTGGGAAGTTGGCTGAATTACCTGGGTAATAGCCCTCTGTCCGAACGGGGTATTATGTGTGGTCCACTTAATCACACCGCGCCCTTCATTTTACAGATTATAATGTCAGAGATTATATCACTAGCTGCAGCTCTATTGGCCTTTTTGACAATGTAGGCCTGGGGCTGTAGTCTCCAAAGCATCATGAACCTCCACCCATCCCTAGTTACCATCACAGCTTGAGGCAGTGATTTGTAGTCATTCACTGCCTCAAGTCTCGATATGGGAAATGTGCCAGCTCAACCAGGATTCGAGGAGGAAAGCCCAAATCTGTATTGTTCAGATTTGTTAAGTACATA
>JABWIB010003885.1:0-15576 GCA_016617825.1 Platyplectrum ornatum
TATATTTTTTTTGGTTTGCTAAAAAAGTAATGCCATATGAAAACAATGGTAGAATATACAATGTTCTGTATATAAAAAAGAAAATAAATATATATATATATTTATATTTTTTTTGGTTTGCTAAAAAAGTAATGCCATATGAAAACAATGGTAGAATATACAATGTTCTGTATATAAAAAAGAAAATAAATAAACATTGCATACATATTGATATCTTCAATATGCTTATTCCAGAGATGTTATTTTTTAGAAGTTGAATATCAGGGGAATGACAACTGATTTATTTGGAATAACGGCTGTTTTATGCCATACATCAGTTTCCTAAATGAAACCACAAATGATTACAGGTCCCCTGAACTCACACCCTCAATCTATTTCAGGTATATCCTNCCAAAACTGTACCCTACAACACAAGGTGTAATTTTATTACATGTTTCGCTTTGAATTGTCATAAAACAGCTGTCATTCCATAGTATACACCCATCATTCTTATATGGGAGAATATATGTGAAATGGATTCAGTTTAACATCTTAAGGGATCACTAAGAATTATGTCTCTTATTTGAAAAAAGTAGGCACCTTTACAGACATATTTGCTATGAAACATCTGTCATTCCACATTGAATCTGATTGGTTGCTATGGGCAACGTTCCCACTTTTCCAGTCCCACAGTTTAGTAAATTTAGGCCCAGAGCTGTCTGTCATTCCTTTTAGTACCTCCTGGGTACTAAATAGTATTAGTACAATAAAGCATGTTTGTTATCATATTTATATATTGTACCATCTTTTAACATATACTGTCATGTGCATATACTGATCTACATTCATTCTAATGGATTATAGATAAGTATAAGCACATTAAANTATATGTGGCTTAGGGAATGGCACAAAAACGTATATATGATAACTGACATATGCTTTTATGTGTGTATAATTATCCTTATCACATCAGATGGATTACAGATCAGGTAGGCCCCCTTTTGAAAGGCGTTTGCCACTGAATATCTAGTAACAAATGGCAGAATAAACTGTGATGGAAATTGTCTCTATTGTTTGTTCTTTAGTTTTCTGTAACATTTCATGTAATTAAAACATGCAAATAATTTGTAACAAACCGCAATAAGAGAAGTATNTCATTTAAGTTAAAATAAATGTGATATGGCAAGTATACACAAGACCCTCCAAATTTGAACCATTAGAAAGCAGATTTATACTGGGTATTTAAATACAAAAATGAATACACTGATAATTGGTCAGTCTGAAGTTGCCTTTACATGTCGTTACCAGCCTAACAGCTTAATTCTATCAGGAAGACCAGTGTCAATGTGAAAAATAATGAACTGAATATAATAANGTTTACTTACTGATTCTACTGTTTCATGCTGGGAAAATCCAACAGGTGCAATACCATAGATGCATACTGCCAAGATTGTTATGAGTAGATGCACCACTGTAATCCAGTAAGTAAAGTATGGCCTAAATGGGAAATTGCTTGACATGAGTATCAAAAATGAACAGCACAGACAAACATTTCTAAGAATCAAGGACTAGCACTCATAGTATGTACATAGGATGTATAGTTTTTAGCTTTAGTCATACTTACAGGTACCCAATTCTTTGCATGTTTATACTTAAAGTCATAAACCGCATATCTAGAACAAACTTACTACAACTGGCTAATACTGTACATAATTATGAAAACACATAATTATGTATTCCAAGGGCGAATTAAAGCAAATGTGTCCAGTCTAGACCCAAACATTAATATAATATATACAGTTTAGGCAAAACCTTTACACCTGCTGCGCGGAAGCTGCTGAACAGTGACACAGCCTATATTAGACCAGTATGTTAGCATATATCTTCTGCAATCTGACTGCACTAATGGAACAAGGAGATCCACAAATAAATGATATGTATTAAATAATGATAACATATGTAAAATGTACTTATTTATTTTTATTTAATTTCCAGTAGTAGTATAGTAGTAGTATATCACTCGCAGAAATAAAATATAATTTTTTTTTTCATACAGTCTTGTGGCTTTGAATACAATTTTGAGAAGCCATTTAATCATATAGGAACAGCATAGAATTCGGCTGTACAAGCCGCAGCCTCTGTCCATATAGCTCTGACTGCTGGNTGACAATTTGACTTTAAACTTTTCTGTATATCTTATGCAGTGGTGNTTGCAACATCACATACAGAAAGCATCTGCACCATTCCACTGCGAATGAGGCAGCGACCAGGAGAAATAGACAAAAGGAACCTCAGGACTGTGAGTGCTGGGAGCGAGTGCTGCCTTAGCTGCAATACTCCGCTTTCTTCAGTTTGAGCTGTCTACGTTTATTTTTAAGTGTGGACTTTGCATACTATTACGGACAAATGAATCATTGTTATTGACAATAGTACACGTGCTATCTCTGTAGGAACGTATAGTACTTAAAGTGTACATTATTCCTGCAGAGGTTGTTTTAGACCTTTTAAACATTACTGTGAGAATATACTATAGCACTATCTGCCTGCACATTAGAGGGGAGCATCTTAAATCAATATCCTGTTTCATGTGTANTGGTACAAAGTATGAGGAAAATAGGTGCAGACCTGGGAAAAATCATGTTGAACTGCAAGATGAAGCTGGGAAAACATGATTAGCATTCAAAGGTAAGTTTTCTAGCTCTAATTTACAGATTACTTACAAAGCTTTGCAGTATGTGAATTCCGGACCTGAGTTTTAGATGCATATGGAATGTGAATGCAGTGCATGTCCTATACAGAGGAGCGTGTCAACCANAACTCAGAACCATGTGTGCAGAGGTTGTGGCTTGTACAGTCACTTGTGCAGTTTCTTATGAATTTAAAATTGTTTTTACGTGAATGCTTTAAAAGCATTTAAAAACCCATTAAAATGCTTTTGTACAATATCAAAGCAAAATAGCCATATACTGCTTTAAAAATACTAAATGTAAAAATATATATTTTTGGTTTAAGAAATCATTATTTAATATACATAATTTATTTTAAAAAAAATAACATATAGATTACATTTTCTTAACTTTTAAAAATAGGTAATTCTGTTCCTATGGCTTAAACTGGGATGGTGTAAGTGTATGGCAGATGTGCAGGCAGCTCACATTGTTACTGCAACTATTTAAATGAGAAAAACTCCCCTTTTCTTACTTAAATATTGAGAAACTCCCTGTTTCNTGGCAGTCATATAGGCAGAAGTTTGCCAATCTTTCTGCGCTCGCATCCCAGTCTGGACTGTTTACACATAGTGCTTACCGGTGATCATCCATATCTTCAATTTGTCTTTTAACATAGCTGTCTATTCTCTTGCGATAAGTTCTGTTTGTTAATCTTCCCACCATTCCCAGACCATATGGCCTTTTTTCTTTTGCAAAGAGTTTCTTCACTGGGATAGTTATACGTTGCCCNCGCTTCTGGGGACCGACACTGACCACTTCTTGGCATAGTCTAATTTTAGGCTGGATGAGATGTCCATCTTTAGTTTTACGCCATCCTCTTTCTAATGGCCTGAAAGCATAAAGGATGAATTTTATGTCTTATAACAGACATTTTATATAGCCATCTTTATGTAAACACAAAATGTTATTTTGATATGCATATAAATGTGCACCTACAATAGATTTAATCATTCCTCTCTATACAATTACCCACTACTTTAATTGCATCTACAATATTATTGCTGACCTATATTTGCTTACTAAACAAGAATGATTGCTACAGTATTTTTAGATATTACAGGTGATTCCTGAAACACAACAGTTGTTTTCAGTTTAGCTTTACAGTCCTGAGAATTAATGAATGTTGTAAGATCACAAATTTGTTACAGAATATTTTGATTAGTCAGATGATCAGCTGACTGGTATTAGTATAGAGTTGTATGTGTAGGTCAGTTTACATGCACTCTACCTGCACCTGCACAACTATAAGACTAAAACTGGCCACATACTATGCAATAAATTGTTCCAATCGACCAGCTTGGATTACAGGGGAGTTAAATTTAATTAGTTACAATCAGTATTACAGATGAGAGATGATATTTCCTAGCACACGTTTAATAACAGTGTTACAGTAACACTGGTCAGTATCTGTGTGCAAAATGCAAAAATAAAGTATTCTCCCTACATGCAAACACTGACATTCATTATACCCCCCCACCCTGCAATTCAACATGGTTTTGCCACCTTTTGACAAAAGCAGGTTGAGTGGAACAATTTATTGCATAAGTGTATGGCCATGTGACAGGTGGCTATTGGTCTTCCATGGTTTTCCTCATGGCCAACGCTTTCCTACAGTTTTCCACCAGGTATTTTTCCTGGTTTATACTTTCTACTCATCAACCTGAGCTATGATTAAGCTGTGACAGTAACTAAAGCTAAATGCATCTTTTATAAATATAAATAAGATAACAACTCTATTTTCTCAGTAAGATGATCACCTACAGCATCAAGTGACTTTTTTCTAGTTCACTCTTGTCCAAAGCACTACCAGTACGCTCCACCTCGTCTTCTGCTTTTGCTGTCTGTTCAGCTTCTTTGATTGCAGCCTCTGAAGGGGATTCAAACACTTCATCTGGATAACTTGACATATCTTCATGGAGGGCTCCTTCCTGATGATAAATAAACATAAACATGTGCCAGCTTCTATCAGATGTTTTTACCGGATTATTACAGAATTGAAAAGCAATTTATAGTGATAGAAATCATTATTACCCTNGCAAAGAATGAAGTGTCCAGTTCATCTGGGAAGTCCATAGTGTCTTCTTCTAGAAAACTGACTGGTGTGAAACTCCTTCTTTGTATCCTTCTTAAAGTACCTTCTTTTACTGAACGTCCCTGAAAATAACAATTCATGTTAATCTTCACATATCAGTTTTAGCTAAATACAGAAGACACTAGTCTTTTGAGATTCNTGATAAATTCACTATAAAGAATATACTTTATAAGGTTAACAAGTCTTTAACAACAGCTTCAATGTAGACTGGTGTGTAATGTAGATAATAGGGGCTAATGCAAAGTAAGAACAAAATATGTGCAAGTGTAGAAATGAGTAAAAGCCATTCTGTACTGTGAAAGGAGGCATGAATTTTCCTAGCTTAATTGTAATCTACAAGGTTCTATGTTCTATGTGCAAAAGCACAGTATTTTTCTTACATGCAAAATGTCAATTCACAGCGAAACTTCAACCCCACATAGAGGGTCTAAAAATACTTAAATATCCCTACATTGCCATGTAAACTGCCAAATGAAACTTAAAACAAATTACATTACAAAAGTGTAATGAAAAATAAATGGCCCTGTAGCATCCCTTATGGTATTTTGAAGTACATAGCAATTGATTGTAGCAATAACACATAGATACAAATAAATAAAAAAAATCTAATATGTNGAAGTACAGAAACTTATGACAGCGTCACTGCTGTGAAGTCCGCCNATCCTAAGAGGAAAGTGCAATGGGAGTGCACTTCACTATTTTGCATGGAATTTAAGATTATTGTATGTACAAAATACACAGGTCTGGATTCAGTCTTTTGTGTCTTTGTGTTTAACTGACATAGCAGTTTTCCCTTATGTAAATTCATTATTTGTGTTAGAAAGAGTTTGAAGGTAAAGCTCAATTTGAACTTAGAGATTATTCATAGAAATAAAAGATGAAGCTATGCAATATGTAAATTCTATGTACAGAAAGAACAGTATTTTCCCTGCATACAAAGTAATTAANGTTATTGTNCATCTCTCACATGCTGTGTGTGTTCAGCCCGTGCCAGTGTCTCTTTAATAATTATCTATGTTGAGGGGCTTTTAATGACTATATTAGCCTATTATTTATCTACTTATGATATTGTATTTAATTAAATCAAGTGAGACTCCTGATCCCTGTGGCACTTAAGGGCAGAAGGAAGATTTCTGTATATTGAAAAGGCCATATAGGCCATACAGTGCTGGGGCCATCGGTAATCCTATTAGACATTGGCTATTATTCTTACTTTTCACTTTTTTTATATATATAATTTTATCCAATATTTCGCCATTGTCATATCCAGATTATTAAACTACGACTTTAGCAAACAAAAGCACCAGTTTACTGNGGTTAAAAAGCTAACTGAAATTCATGAAAAAGTTATGAATAAAAACATATTGTGCTGGATCCTCAATTAAGGATATTTTCTATAGGAATGCATTCAAGCGGATACACAGGTCTGGATGAACCCCAACCAGAGGAACGCAGAAAGGGCATCAAGCTCATTGAATTAAACCCTTAAAATNTAAAATTTTAATTAGCTAAATGTATGTGTTGTTTAATTATGTTTGAAATGGTTATTAAAACTAAATTAATTAGAATCTAATTCAAGTTAAAAACTTTGGGGCAAAGTACTGCTCTTCAGCCATTAAAATGTTATTAANGTAAGNAGTGAGTTTTAACATATACATATTTAAAACATATTTACTAAAAATACAGCTGTGTTGTATCAATAAATAGGGGCTATGATTCAATAACAATCTCCTTCATCAATGAATTACAGGAGTTCAAAGCAAATGCAAAGAAAAACATTAACCGTTACACTAAAACTCCCTTCNCCTCATTCTCATATAGTGACAGATGCCTTTCCACTAGCGAGGAGCACACAAATGCGAAGACAGGTAAATCATCGCCTTTACTTACTTTACTTCTCCCATTGTGCACTTGGCTAAAATCNCAGCATTTACACAAAAAGAAAAGTTGTAAACACAGCTCTGTATAATACTGTGCTGATGCTATGTAAATGTCTTAAAGTGTATTTAGCTGATATCACTTGAAGATGTGCATACTTTAGATAAACCAACCTTTACAAGTGCTGCTGCTGCCCTAAAGCTCATTTTGGCTACAGACTCCTTTTTCCGTCTTCTTGGAAATCGGTTGAATCCTGATCTTGAGCTAGTAAACGAGCACAGCGATGTCGCCCCAGGTGTAATTGGTGTGTGTGGCATACTGAAGCCATCCGTTTCCTCTACCATTCGGAAAGCTCGTCCTCGAGCTAATGGATCTATAATCTACATGCATGCAAATAAGAAAACATATTTATGATTAAAAAAAACATAGGTGTATAGTTTTGTANCCAAAATGATCTTTTTCCTTGATGTAAAAAAGAGGAACTGGGCTATTTGAAACGTAATAATAAAAGTTCTGCATTCTGCATTTACTGTACTCTGTAACACTTAGGGTGACTTATCTTTTTTCTTTACTGCATAAAATGTGGAGCAAATTGANCTTTCAGTTGATGAAGTTTTGCAGTATTCACATAACGAAGTTTCTAATGCTATGAAATGTACATCAGTTACAAAGTGTATACAAACATCTCTTTGAGCTACTGTATGAATATTTATACTAAATAGTAAAATAGGTATATACTGACTAATGTTTTGCTCTTGAATTGTGTTAGGTCTGAATATGGACGTAAATACTCAAAATTATTAAAAATATATATAGATGGTATCTCTATAGTACAGCTAAGTACTATGATTATTATGAACAAGCAGTAAAAGAAGTTTTCTTATACCTTTTGCATATTAAACTGTGTNGGTCCTACATAAAGAGGTGGTGGCGTTTCTGTACTTGTCAGTGATATATTGTCTTGGCTTGGGAGGTCCATTTCCCTTATAACTTGAGGTTTTAACTTGCCATATCTCTGGCTGCAATGTCTAAGGCTTTTCCTTTGCCACTTGTGAGTTGAATCACTGTCTTTACTTACTCCAAACCAATCAGCAGTGCCCCTGAAACACAGAAATATTTATACCAATGAGACGGGTATCCACTTTTTGAGTTGTACTCAGATTCAAATATAGAGTTCCAAAGTTTTTCCTATAGCAGGCCAAGGTCACACATACAGTGCAATGCATAAAGATAATGTTCTCCAGGGTTCTGAAATCTCAATGAGAGATAACTTTCACCTAATAACTATGTTAAAGGCATCCAAAATGAACCTCTCTTTCCCTGCCTTCTCCCATTATTTCCTATACAAGGTGTCCANCAGCCTTACTGCCATCTCCATGTAGATGTCCTCTAACAAAATGAAAACTGAAATCATTGCCTTTTTCCAATCAGACCCTATCTATTTTCCATTTGTGACACCACTGTCGCTGCCACCTACATACATTTTTGTTTCATTGCATAAAATATTTTACAGAACATCTAGGAGGAAGACTATGGTGATTAGAATTTCTGTGTGTGTGTAATTTCTGCTACCAGGACTCTACCTTAAATATTACACATCAGCTCCACAGAAAATGAGATTGAAGCATAAATGAATATTAGGGTCATAATGTGGGTGGTGTGGCCGATGTGCTGCATGAGTTTCCTTGGACATCCTGAGTGACAGCACATTGTCGCACCCCCCACTATAGCGACCTAGCAGAGCGCATCTGCTGCCAAAACTCTGAATCTTCCGATGTGTCGAAATATGCGAAACTGAAGTCATGTATTGCATAGTATTGCACTGTTTCAAACATCTGAAGACTCTTTATATAAATCCAGAAAAAGTAAAAGATTATGCTGCACTTATGACCTGCNGCAGGATACTTGCAGATATGGAGTTTTACCACCCCAAACAACAAATAGAGAACACAAAAATCACTAATTCATGGATAAATGACTAGAAATGCAATGCAACAAAAACAAATTATGTTTAAATTATCATGTTTAAACAATCATGTTTAAATTATAGTTCTTATACTTTACAAATTTATATCAGTTAATCTCAAGTTTTTACTCCACATTTCTCTTCACGGTAGTTGTCCTCCATGGTTTCATAAAAGAGAGTAGANAAGACAACAGAAGAAAGATCTGGTGCATTACCTTGAAAACGCATGTTTTATTCACACGTAAAACATTACAATAATAAGATAAAAAAAATAGAACTATGCAAAAACTGGATTCTAATAACGTTCGCCCTAAAAGATAATCCCGTAATTAATGAATTCATGAATTAATGAAAAATGATTTGCATAACATATACATATATAATGGAATAAAAGAATAATAAAGATGATGGAATAAAAGAATAATAAACATGCATTTGACATTGTAGGCAAAACATAATATACAAAATTAAAATATATGAATAATAGTAAATAAAAATTAATTACTTTGAGTAAAAGGGGTTAAAAATACTGAACTAAATAATTGATATTGATGGTTTATAATGAAATAAAAAAAAAACATGTCAAAAAGAAAAACAATAAATACAAAGCACTTATAGGTATAATAAAGACACAACATGCATCATCACGCCTTTATAAAAATACTGATGGTATCTTGTACACTTTAGAAAGCTGTGCAGCATTTGAACATTGAATGCATGGCTTCATAGAGAAAATGTGGACAATTTTTTAAAGAAATTGGTTGAGTGATTTTTAAGCAGTTTCGAAGATCATTTCACCCAACGAGATGACAAAGATGGGATGTAAGCACCATGTGAACCATGTACACACATCCCATATCAGTCAGAGATNAGATGGAAGCATACTGGATAAGTGTGCCCCAGCTTTGCATTCAATAGATATACTCACCTTTTATAATGTATGAGAAAATTCTAAATTCTATTAGGAGTCATTAGGATTACAGGGCAGGTAAATGGTATGGTATGGTATGGTATGGTAAATACACTAGAAGCTGATCCAGACTTGCACTTTTATTTAAGCTCTTATGCCCTTTCCAGATTGGTAAATGGTTTCTAGACCACCTAGGAATGAAGATGCAACAGGGATTCCGAGCTCCAAGCAAAAGATTGGGTCTGGTTCATTTCGGGGTGTTGAAGATTATATTAACTATTTATCTATATGTCTGATATGCTTAGTAATTGAAACAGTTTATTATGTTATGACAAGTGCCAAAAAAGGAATTTGTATAACCAGAGTGTATTCAGTATAATCCAGGCAAACTGCCAGCCATGAAATTCCTGCATGGTGATTATTTGTTATAGCTACCAAAGCTTATGGACAGCTTCATAAGGTTGGTGAGACTTGCTTAAATATTTTCCATTCTGAGAATTTTTTTAGTTATATTATAACTCTTTTTAGATTACTTTATGGTGTCATGTTTTAATATAGACAAAATGATTTATTATGTTTTATTAATATATTTACAAAGAGCAAGAAAAAAAGTTGTATGTAGCATGGCAAAAAAAAAAAAGTCAGTGAATATGTTATAAAAATTAACAACACAAAACATAAAAGCAGTACTAATTCAGATATATTTTTAGCCTAAGTATGAAAGAGAAACAATATCCCAAAACTAGTGTGGGCGGAAAATGACAACTCTAAAGCTGGTCATCCACTGTAGAGATCATCGCTGCCAGCAGGAGGGGGCAGATACTAAGGATATTTTCCATGTGAAAATGGCCTGATTTATCCACCACTCACTGGTGGATGGGGGAAATGGGGGAGGGGAGGCCTGTAGAGATTGACAAGAGCCTCCTGTGCATCTCTGTACTGATTGGCTGCACTGAGCGTTTCAGTCCAGCCAAACCATTGAGTAGAAGGGAAACAAGAGGAAGCAAATAAGAAGAGCCTGTCCAGCTGGACAGACAGAACCCGTACTCCGAAGCAGGTAAGTGCACAAAATGGGGAGTAAACATGTGAGTGGGGTGTGGGTACAGGGACCAATAATCGGACCCTGCACACACTCCACACAATATCGTCCCTCTGGAATTATGTTAATCCGGAATTCCGAGAGATCAGATAATATTGATAACTGGTGAATTGGCACAATAATCATTCTGGTGGATGGCCAGCTTTGTAGTTTGTAGCAAATAATTTCCTACTTAAAGAAGAGGCATGTACTGTATTAATTTAAAATTGCTGAGTGTATGCTATTACACAATACATTAGTTCCTATGGAATTCAAGTGTAACTAGTGAAAAAAATAAACTATATTTGAAAAATAATTGTTGAAAAAAACCTAAATAATACAAAATAGGGTGTATGTAAAAAGAAAGTAGTCTGCNTTTTATAGATATACTTCCAGAAACAGTACATTGTAGAAATTGAGTGGTAATGGAAGCAGACAGATATTAAGATCTGCTACTCATTTGCTACTAAATCAGGCTTATTTCTATGAATATTTTTAATATAGCACAGGACTTAAAACAAAAGCACCATACAAATATTTTTTACAATCACCACGTACACATAAGCAAAAAACATGGATAAACGGGAACGTGCTTTGGGTACCGGTGGATGTCTGGTTTATAGGGACGCCATTGGTGCTGTAAAGACATACCACATCAACCAGACCCAGACTCCTGTCAGTGTATATCTTTGAAAATGACAGCTGATGAAGTGGCTGTTATTTGGTATGTGACAGAACTTCACACTAATTTATATAGATTATAGTAAGAATTAGATTAGAGGAAACTACAGTTAAATAATCNTGAACCCCTTAATACACTACAAAACAGCAGTGGGGTCAAAGTGCTTAAAATGGATTAACATGGAAAATTAGCATTAGTTTAAAAAAGGGAAATTTTAATATTTTACCTTCACTTTCTTTTAATTCCTGTTAAACCATACCCCCAACTGTTCCGTACTGTTCCATACCCCCAACTGTTTAGCGGGACAGTCCCGCTTTTGGGGGACTGTCCCGCTGTCCCTCCTGCCTGGCAGTTTGTCCNGCTGTGGGGACAAACTTAGTATTTCAATGATGCCGCGAATTGCGAGATGCTTCCATTATTATGATTCTAAGGAAGTTCCCTGGAATGTCTATTTCCGGCCAACGCATCTGTAGGGGTACAACCCCTAAATCTGCATTTAAAAAAGCGTTTAAATCAAATGATTAAATCACTATTTAAATCAAACAATTGTCATCATGATTTTAATGAAAGATAAATAATTATTTAAATCAAAATGCTAAAAATNTCTACTTTTGCTTAGAAAGCGATAGCCGTGTAGTTGGGTGCAAAATATATATTTTTCATTTAGCTCAGCTGGGGAGAATAATATATGGTGTATAAGAGATTCCCCATAGCTCTTCAGTTTATGGCTGCTTCTGTCTGGAAACAGGTCGCCATTTGGTTATAGTTTAACAAAAAGACTGTCCCTGGTAAATCTGGATGTAATGCAGAATGTAAAACATATAGTAAAGTAATGCAAGAACAAAAGAAAAGAAAATAGCTGAATGAATCCATGGAACCAGATTTGCACGATTTAAATCAAATGATTTAATCATGATTTAAATCATAACGTTAAAATATAGATCAAGTAAACAAATTTGTACAATTCACGCAAAAGATTGGGAAATGAAAAGACAGCTTAAGCTGGTTGCATGAGCCTTTTCTGCTGAGGACAAACATGAGGACGTGGACATGAATTGAGTGAAATTCATAGCCTAATTGTACTTCTTGATTAACTTTTTTTTATATTTATTGTAGTACTGTGTTCATTTTGATACTGTTCTCACAACAATAGTCATGTATTACTAAAAAACTATGTGTAAANGTCTATAATTAAACCTTTTAATCGCTAACAAAATATGATTTAAATGGAAAAAAATCAGATTTTGATGCAACCCTGGGTATTTATTTAAGGATATGCAAGTAAAATTACATTTTACTCATTTCTAGAAAGTTCTTACACTTTAACCCCTCAGTTCATTGCAACTGTAACATATCATTAAATCATTTCTGATTAGACAATTGCAGTAAAAAATGAGCTTTTAAATGTAATGTCACATTAAAGAGATTGCAGCTCACCTGCATGCCCCTGCTTTTCTGCAACCAATTTTATGAAAAAATTACATTTCTATATTACAGAACTGGCATAATAATGGTTTGGATTTTTTTTTTGGCTGGGCCTCTTCAACGCTTATTACACCAATGTCAACTGTAACCTAATTATTAACACACACACACATGCATATTCTAGATTCAGCAAAAACTGTTAAAAAATCTCATGCAAGAAACAATAAGCAAACAAACCTATTACTTTTTTAACATGTACAATACTTTGGAACTNTATTGGTTTTATAAAAAGTTCTAAAAAAACCTCATGCAGAAATCTACATGCAAAAACTACCTGCAAAAAACAGTAGAGAGTGCTTGACGTTTCCTATAAAGAATAGGCCTCCTGCTAGCTAGATGCCCCTTGACCGGCATTGTACTGATTCTGTCAAACGTGACATGCTTCCTTACAGGGAAAATATAGGAAAGAAATCTTGATCAAAACAACATGATGCAATACTTAATGCTTGAATTGTCAATACACAAATTAACACAGTGTAATTCAATTCAAGTGTACAGATTATAAAATACAGACTTTCGCATCTGCTGCAACTGGAGCTGTGGAGATTTGAAGCTGACTCCCTGGATGCATTTTGTGCACAGACTTCCAAATGTATTTTATTTTTGTGATGTGCATATCTTCACAGTATATCACATTCATATCTTCACATCACAGTATCTGTAATTCTCTTCTGCACATAATAAATAAATTTTCACGTGCTAAATTCACTCTCTGGAATACTGTTCCACTCTCAATGGGCCCACTCTCAATGGGCCAAATTCTTATGGTAGTGACAGATCGCGTCTTTTTATACGCTGCTCTACATTTTCTCCCTTATGCTGTTTGCGTAAGGGGGGAATACTGTGCGTGAACCGGGTTGATTCTGGTCCTATACGACTATTCTTTATTCTCTCAGAACTTTTAAGCGCTTCCTTAAATTTTCCTCCCTCTTCAGACAGTCTTAGAAAATTCTTTAAACTACTACTTTTATTTATTTATTTAGTCTATCCTGTTTACAACCACTTACCAAAATACCCAAATGCACTTTCTATTTTGAAATTTACACTTGAACGCAAAACTAAAATTACCTTTAGTTCTGCTAATAATGTGCTGTTGGACTAGATCATACAGCTGAACTGGCACTCCTGGATTCTGCACCTGATCGTATGTATTTGCAGATGTCCTTTTTACTTAAACAAAGTTAACTACTTTTGATTCATCTTTTAATATAGAGATTGACAACACTTTTTGCTAGTTTGGGACATTCATAAATCCAGCATATATTTCTACATTGTACCTGGACTTCAGGGTTTAGCAAAATGGAGACAAGACAAGTTATGTCAAATATAACTCAAGATTATATATTCACGATATATATTTATTTATTTATTTATGCATTTNACTCAAATATAAAACACAAGCATAAATAATTAATACACTCATTTTACCTCTTTATGGTCTGAGTAATTGAGGTCTGTCGTTGTAAGATTGGCCGCTTCTGCTCATTGGGAGGTGAAGGTATTCTAGTGTTCTCAACTGGCATACTCACACTTCTTAAAAATGTTTGACGCTTAAAAGGCTGAAAAAAAAAGTTTATTAAAAATAAGACCTGTTATGATGCTTTGTTAAATGAAAAAGAAATAAATAAGCTCAAGGGTATGTATTAGACAGATCACATAGACCTATAAATCTATGACCTATAAGTCATTAGAAATTGTTCAAGAGAAACTAAGGGGCTGTGGTGCAGGCTTAGCGCAGAGCCACAGAGGCAGGTAATGTCCTATGGACAATTACCTGCCTCATTAACTGTGACTGCCGCCTTTATGCTCGCAGCGATTGGTTGCTATGGGCAACTTCCCCACTTTTCAATTCCCCTGGAAACTCTCCGCTTAATGAATTTAGGCCTAAGTGTTAATAAAAGATTAAGAAAAATAAAAATGTATAAAATTATTATTATAATAAATGAAATGTCTGTGTGGGGTTTTTTTTTATTATTTATTTATTAAAACTTTTTTTTTTCATTCATAAAAGCCGACAGTGACTGCTTTTATGATCACAGGGTACTCTGCGTGTAAACATTAGGCAGAGGCTCCAGATAAAGCATCCGGAGCCTCTGCGTTTTATAGCTTAGCGCATATGGCATGCCCCTCTCCCTGCGCTCTCCCTGCGCTCCCTGCACTGCGGCTGCCAGAATACCTGAATGAGGCTCCCAAAGTGTAACATCTGTTCAGAATGTACAGAATGTACAGAACTTAGTTCCAGATGTTTGAAAAACTGTACAGGGTGTCAGGTCTGCATTACCTCATTGGTCTGTGGCTGGCTTAGGTTAGTTAATACCGCTCGCGCACAAGCTGTTTCTTTCGGCTGAACGCAGCTGTCCTGCTAAATTTTACAAAATCTGGTCTCTCCGGCTCCACCTAATATCTAGGCCTGGGCTCTGCTAGGTAATACTGATNGCTCTGTCTATTTGTATCTTGGCTGGGTAATTGTTTTTACTGTGTATTTTGCTGTGCTGACACAATATACCCTGCATTACTACTGTTTCTGCTCCGAATGTGAGTTTTGTCGTTGTTTGTGTTTTATGTATGCCTATTATTCAGAAAATCAATAAAAACTACTTGATTTAAAGTAAAAATTACTTGATTTAAAATAAAAATAATAATCTAGGGCAAATGAGGGATTTTGGGAATTTTTATTATTTTTTATTATATTTTATATTAAACTTTGTGTTTTTATATATATTTATCATTGTGTAATTACAGCTGGCTCAAGTATACTAATGTAAATTTGTCACTAA
>JABWIB010003885.1:24141-34609 GCA_016617825.1 Platyplectrum ornatum
CCCCTTTTCCCCACCCCAGGGTGCAGTGCCATCATGGGTTGGATGGCACTACACCCTGGGCAGCCTCATTATCAGACACCAAACTCTACATTTCNGAAAGGTGAAAGTGGATTTGAAATGACGCGATCGGCACATAGAGGATAGGCAGTGTAGAGGAATTTGATAAANTTAGCGAACCCCATGCCAATAAGAGGCAACAATAGCTGCCATGGCCGCCCTCACCNCCTTTACGGAGTGCCTACCATTCACAAAACCATATTGATGTAATGTAAGTAGAGAAGGGAGCAGGGTCTGCAAGCGGTTGGCCATGATCTTAGACAGGAGCTTAAAGTCCTGGTTAAGCAANGTAATCGGCCTATACGAGGAGACAAGCTACGACGGCTTATTCGGTTTCGGAAGAACGACAGTGTGGGCTTGATTAAATGAGGGATAGGGAGGGCATGAGTAGTGTAGGGTGTTGTATAAGGCCGTGAGGGTGAGTTCCAACTTTAAGAGTTTCAAGAACTCCGCAGTGTAACCGTCGGGGCCAGGGGACTTGCCATTCTTCAGGGATGAGATAGCATTGGAGACTCAACATTGGAGTTGAGAAACGCATTTTGTTCTGGCGATNGGGGAGGTAAGTTAATGTTGTGAAGTAACACAATGCGACGATCGGCTTCATCAGGGGTGGCAGTGTACAAGGTCGTGAAGTAGGAATGGAACTCATTTTGAATATCAGAAATTGACGAGGCTATGGCATTGGTGACAGGATTTTGTTATGGAGATTATGGTATGTTTGCGCTTTTGTTGCTTGACAATATTGGCTAAGAGTTTGCCGGACTTATTTCCCCAATGGTAATATTTGCAGCGGTCTACAATTATTTAATAAAATANGAATAATTGTACTTTACTTTTGTAGACTTTAAGTAAACTTACTGAGCAGATAGAGCTGTGTTTTTTTTTTTTTTACAAATGTAATGCTTAATTGTGATAATAACAATACACATTATTGTTTTACACCTTTGGCCTAAATTTACTAAGCGGTGAGATTGCTGTAAGATTGAAAAGTGGGGATGTTGCCCATAGCAACAAATCAGATTCAATCTCTCAGTTTCATTTTACACACTGGAGAATGTGTTTTCAATCTCACTGCAATCTCACCGCTTAGTAAATTTAGGCCTTTGTGTTTATTTGCATACATTTTCTTAAAATGTCTTCACCTGTAAACCCCAGACTGGATGATTTCACTGTTGTGAATGTCCCTTTTTTAAATAGATATTTAGCTGTTGGTTGTATTTATTTGGATATAGAGCCTTAATAGGAATGAATTTTTATGAATGGAACGAGCGACTCTGACGTCACTTCTGGCTGCCGGGTCTTGCTAACACAGGAGACCCCGGCAGCCAAAGCGGCTAGCAGCCCGCTAAACCACCAATGATTGGGCTGCCTTTTTTTTAGTATATGAAGGCCGCACATGGCGATCAGTAGATCGCCATGTGCGGCCGCCCTGAACCACCAATGATCAGGGCTGATTTTAGTTTATAAAGGCCACACATGCCGATCAGTGCCCTGAACC
This sequence comes from Platyplectrum ornatum, assembly GCA_016617825.1. Lineage (NCBI taxonomy): Eukaryota > Metazoa > Chordata > Amphibia > Anura > Limnodynastidae > Platyplectrum > Platyplectrum ornatum. The sequence continues at coordinate 25,697 of JABWIB010003885.1, forward strand.
AACAAATATGCGGCCAGCCCGGGTGCCATTTGGCNCCTTGGCACCCGCGCCAGCCCACCCCTTGATACCTGACAAAGCATGCTGGGATGTGTAGTAGGACAACATCTGGAGAGCTGCAGGTTGCCTACACTGTCATTGCCAGTGCAGAAATAGTTAAACACATTAAAGGCTACAAGCTTACAGTAATGATCTAACCTATGATGACAGGGACACAAAATAGTGTTGGAGTTGCAAGTAGACTACACAAGCCCAGCCATGTGAAAGAAAAACAAGTTGTGGAAACCTGTGGGTGAAAAAAAGTTCACTTTGTAGTTCACTTTGAAATTGATATAAGAATATCAAGATTTAAGTTTGTCGATGTCAGTGAAAGCCAAAAGCATCCAATGACTTCAGTAGTTTTAACAGGTCACCTCAATGACATGTGCTTCTTTCTTTCAGTATTTTGAAGATCGTTATACTTTCTGACATGCTAGGATGTATATTTCCAATTACAATGTTTTCCTCATTACAAGCATGGTACCCTGTGTAAATGCTGGTCAGTATGCAACTCTGGATCCAATCCAATGTTACTAAGACATGTACACTAGTCCATGACCAGACACAAAAAACAACTGGTTTCTTTTCTACATATTAAGTTATTAAGAGGTTATGGGTTAATTATTGAATAGTGTCTGAAGGTTAAAGTTTCCTGTGTAAATGACAGAGGTAAGAATTTTAGTCTGCACAAGCTGTATCTAAGCCCTGTGGGGGGAAGAACATTATGTGATAAGAGCCATAGGTTTATGTATAAATCATGTATTTGTACTTCCTGAGCTATAGGGTAGGAAGTAATCTATAGACTGCAGGGAGTTCTCCTATAGAAATATTAATATTATTAAGGCTGTTGTAGAGTAGAGTTTAACACAACTCATTAGCTGTACTTTAAGGAAATTGTAAAATTATGGAGAAGATGAAAGCAGTGAAAAAGGTTCAACGGTCCTAGGGGTAGTTGTAGTAAAATGGGTGCCTATTTTAAAGTAACTGACTATAAAGAATAGATGAATTATCATGTTTTCACAAGTATAACAAAGCTATTGTGTTGTAGACATACTATAGTGCCATTTACAAAAGACTGTACATTTGTAACGTCATCTTCAGTCATATTTGCTCAGGGCGTGAACACAAAATGATTTCTTAACAATTTGGCATTTGCAACTTGTAACCACTTACTATTTATATTAACTATAATGTATGAAACATAGATATAAATAGAATGTTTTCTACGCAAGTACAATGGCTACCACATAGATGCACAAGTTTTTCTTATACAACATCATCAGAAACACAGATTGTTTGCATATTGTTGTCTGTTACTGTTAGTAGGTCTGTGGAAGTTGATATATTTAAACTGTAAAGACAAAGCAAGATGAAGTATACGAGACGGCATGACTGAAAAGACAAAACCAGATTTGTTCTTCTGAACAGTGCTTTTACTCGTTCCTAACTAAGCACCAAATCAGCAGATTTATTATTATTATTATTATTACTATTATTATTATTATTTATGGCCAGAATGATAATATTGTCAGTATTTATAAGTGATGAGAACTATAATATTTTTGATATTTAATGATGTTTAATACTACATTTGAAAGTGATATTCCAAATTCATCAGTCAAGCAGGGAACAATGTGAGACGTTAAACCAGAGCAGACCTACTTAAATTGTAATCTGTGGTAATTATATGCCACATTTATGTATATTAAATAAACTACTAAAACTATTTACCTCTTTCTTACATATTATATACATAGGACACATTAAAAAATATTTTAATTGGAACAATTTATCTTACCGTGTGTGCCTAGCACCGTTGTGCATACACTATAAGATAAATTGTTCCAATCGAAAGATTTTTCAAGAGTGGGCAAAACCATGTTGAATTGCAGGGAAGGTAAATTTAATTAGTTGCACTGGTAATTCAGAGCTGTGTGTCAGGACATGGTGTAACCTGCGCTAGCATTTAGCAGGTCTAAGCCCTGCTAAATGTGCATATGTAAAGAGAAAAAGGCCGCATCTGATTCAAAGCGGATCTGCGCATGCAAACAGCCAGACTGGCGGAGTCGCAGATTAGAATAAGGTCCATTAAGGATATGTTACATTATATGTTACAATTTACATTATATGCTGCCCATGTGTTTTACTCTAATTTACACTATATGCTGCCCATGTGTTTTACTCTAATTTACATTATATGCTGCCCATGTNTATATGCTGCCCATGTGTTTTACTCTAATTTACATTATATGCTGCCCATGTGTTTTACTCTAATTTACATTATATGCTGCCCATGTGTTTGACTCAACTGTGGGGACAAAAATCAGGAAATGAAAGGAGAGACTCATTGCACAGTTCTGCTGTGAATGAAGAACTCCCAGTTCAACCTTCAGTAATTATCTACAGGGATTTACACCCTTACTTGTATCTCTTTGAGTTACCTGCACTCTTCCTTTTCCACTAGCTTGTGCTATCTATGCTTTTGTGTGTGTTTTGTGGGTTTTTTTTTATATTTATGTTTATTATGAAGGGTGATCATTCAGGCACCTACCCCCCCCCCGCTTGTGCAAGGAACAGGAAGCAACTGACCCAGAGGCAGTGTGTGGTCACAATGGCTAGGTGATCATTTCTGTCACTTCTTCTTTGTATTATTTACACCATTATGAAACCCGCAGTGGAAGCGTTTGAAGTGTTAATGACACACATGGATTAAAACAGCCAGCTTGGCTTTGTGATCATCATATTTATGAGTCTTCTGAGTTTCTGCATTTTGCAATGTATATTTAATTCTGTATATTATTAATTACCATTATTAACTTGCAACTATCCTAGACCATCACAACATATTTGATGTCCATGGAGTTATCCAGACCTCTCTCTGTTTAAAACGCTACTTTTAACATGCCCACCCCTGTCTACAAAGCAGGTATTAGGTATGTGTAACTAACAGCCCACCCTCCCCTGTATGGATAATCAAATGTAGCTCAACAACCTATCAATGAGAAAAATGAACAGGGTTATCTTCTTGACAACACTGGACAACATTGTTATCTTGATCTCAGAATTGGCAACATTTAAATGACTGGCATAGTTAGCACAATTGNTATCTGTAAGTACAGACTTGACCCTAAATTTAACCATAAACCTAAACTAATGGCAACAAGTCACCTTTCAATCTCACATCCCAATCTAAATCTTTGATCTAAAGAGGCGGTCATGACACACTCTGGAAAATAGAGCAAATCTTTTGTTTGTTAATTAGATAAGTGTATAAGCGTTTGACTATCTCCTGGATCTTGTACAAGTTTAATCCACCTCAGCTATGAGTTCCTCTACAACAATTGTCTGTTGTGACCTCTCCACATTCACTGCAGCAGCAACTATGTCCAATATTTTGTCGGTTAAATAATTTTCTCTAAATTGCTCACAGTAATAAAAGGAACTGCAAACACAAAAGGAATGCGGTTCCTTCTAAGCAATTGACAACCCTTATGTTTACCTTAACCTGACAATTGTTTACTTGATAATTCCTTGATAATACCTTTCTGTAAAAAATACTCTTTGCAAGACCAACATTCCCCACATTCACCCAGTCTACAAAATAATAATAATAATAATGTGAATAAAAACAGTTTATATAACATAAGACTATATCCAGACCTGAAAGCAAACATGAATGTACTTAGGTAGATTAATTCTCCTTTTCTATCCCTTTAGAGAATGGAGTTTTGGACACCTTCATGTCCAGAACTTTAGTTTAACTTCCTGCCTGGGATCTGCATCCATGACGTCTCGTCGCACTCATCCGCTTGGCTAACCGGGCCTACACTGCTGGGATTCTCTATGTGGATGCAGATGTCCTGCAACTTAGGGGAAATATGTNAGCTGCTTGTGATAAATGCTAATGGAATTAAAACAGGATCCGGTCCATATTGTTAATGCCCAATATACATGGATACTGGATGAGTTTATAAATAATATAGGACCAGTTACAGATTCCGCTTACAATGCACTTTTTATAATCTAACTCACCAACATGATCTAGAACCTTTGAACCATTCTTTAGCAGGAAAATAACCTAACGTTTTTAAAAGCATGTCAAGCCAGCGACCACGCTGCACACAGAGGCCAGATGGGGGATGGTATTTAGTAGGATGAGACTTAATACTATCAACTAAAGAAACTAGCTATGGTGCCAACTGGTCTGGGATTTTCTATAAAAACCATATTGCAGGTTCCCGTCTCTGATTCTATCAGTCAAGTTGNTGGTTAACTTAAACCCGCTTGATCTCCTACCGCCTGATTTTGTAAGTGCAAGTGCTGCTTATGATGCCTGCTGCTGATCTCTCTGTATTATATAAATACTACTCTTTCCGGTCCCAATCAAAGCAAAGAAGAAATACTATGATGAAAGAAAAAGCTATAATTTTAGGAACAAATAGCTAACACAATGTCTATTTTATGTACCATGGTATTTTATTTGTCATAAATCATGGGGAGATGTAAGCAGTGCTATTCAATAACATGAGCTGACAAGGCTCAGACAAACATTTCTATATTTATTTTTACTATATTTTCCAAGACTGACCTCTTGCTGCCCCACTACTGAGAAACTGAGATGTACTTTCCATGTCTTGAAGTTATGCATTAGGTTACAAGGACACAGAAACCAGGAAATAGGGAGCAGAGATCAAAGTCAGAGGAAGAGCTTGTTTTCCATCTAGATTGTTTTTATTTCTCAGAAGCAGTCTTTACAGATAATGGTCTCCAGCAGGCCAGAGCCTGCAAAGACTACAATGAATTTTTACAGAAACAGAATTTTCTTTGAATCATATATATATATATATATATATATATATATATATATATATATATAACTGGAATGCACCTTTTCATTTCATTTTGTAACAATTATGAGATTGTACAGAAATGTACAGCACTGGGTGCTCACAATTATTACATAAAACAGTCCAGCCTTTCAATTATAAATCTATTTATTAATCCTGCCAAAACGTATTTGTTGAGAATAGTAATCCTAAAACTGCAAATATACAGAAAAGCAGCAGTAANATTAAAATGGCACTTACCCCTACCACAAGGCTGAAAATGAATTGGAAACATAACNACCCAATAATAATGTATCGGAGAAGAAGGAAAGTCTATCCATTATCACAACTGCTATTCAATTTAGAAGTGTACCCTTTATTAAGACTATTATAGCAATGGTNAGACTTTCAAGGAATCTATAGGCAAACAAGAAATAAAAATGACATCATTTGCAGATACTACTACTACTTCTAATACATCAAAAACTAACAACATTAAATTACAAAAATATTAGGTTCAAGGGTAAATAACTCTAAATAGACATTGCTTCAACTTAAGCAACAGGTACAATGTCCACGCTCTGAAAATATGGTTCAGCTTAATTTGACATAAAACTCTTTTATACCACGTTCAGATTGCCTGTGGCTTTAAAAAGCCGCAGGCAGATCCATGGTTTACAGTGAAGCCGGTGTCCTGTGTGTAGGGGAGGTCACCTAAAAAAAACTGTGATCGTAACGGCAGGCCGGCTCCAGGCGCGTTCAGAGGAGCNGGCAAAAACCCTTCTTTTTCACCCACTCTGAACACCGGCGCTCAGTGNCCGGCATTTCTAAAATGACACGTTCATNTTGCCTTCAGAGGCCGGCCTTTTCANTGAGGCCGGCGTTTTCAGTGAAAAGGCCCGCCTTTTGAGGCAATCTGAACGTGGTATTACATATCTGTTTTTTCCTAAATAATCCAGCTTCAATATATAAATCTAACTTAGATACAATAGAACACATTTGCTCAAGATGGTGTCATTCTCTAAACAATTTTATATATGGAAGGGGAATACCTGGGGACCACTAATACTATTTGTTTTGTCCACCAGCATGACCATGAGATATAGAACACTCTTAGGTATAACCTTTTATTAAGTAGTACCACAAATTATGTATGTATATAATTAACAAATACTTTTAACCTAGATGTGAAGTTCAAAGTACATTTTCCTTCCTTTTCTAAGCAATCATGTTTTCCAAAATGGTGGAGCAGATGAGGCATCTGTTAATATTATTCACATAACTGGCAGACACCCCTTGGAGTCATTTCCGTAACTTACTTTCAGGAAAAACATTACACAATTTAAATTATGGAAACAGTGACTGTGTTAATGCATCCATGATGCCTCAGAAATCACAGGCAGGCTTTATTAGTGGCCCCGTGCATATGGGTATGAGGGAACCACCCAGCGAGTTCGCCATGATCCACATCACTGCCTGAACTATGCTGCTCCTCACTTATTGACTGACTGACTGTATGGTATCAGCCTGTGAGTCATCAAAGTGACAGGAGACTGTATTCAGCCCTGCAGCCTGTGATGAGTCATCATACACTGTGAGAGAAAGATACTCAAAATGGATCATATCCAGGTCTCCAGGACCTGTACATGTGAGCAGGATAGGTGAATGAACTTCTCTTGTCACTCCCCTCTCTTGAACGGGTCATAGTAGNGGTTAGCAGAGCAGCTATAACCCTACATTTAAGTTACTTGTGTTTATCAGTGGCCTGTGCAACTCGCGGATCCACCAAACTCTGCTTTTATAGTAAAAATTAAATGAATCCCTTGAAACAGAGCTAATTTATATGATAAAGGGGCTAGACTGGTCCAACAGACAGATCGCATAACATACAGAACATTGTTGCATACACTAGGAGATCTGTCAGCTCACATCTCACCTGCAATCTGAATGCAGAAGTCGGGTAAGACAGAGGAGCTGGAGTCAGTCCACTGTGACATCCTATGACTGCCAGCGTGGGAACTATTTCTTCTCTACCACTGAGACCAGAGTTAGAGGTAAGATTTGTGTGTTTTTTCTACTATTTTCATTTAAACTTTGGTAATTGAGGGTTGGAAATATCTGTGAAAGTTCTGTATTTTGGAGGGGGGGATAATTGTTTTTGTAGTATGTTCTTTTACCATTTTTCATAATATTAATAGACTGCAAACAATTTCAGCAACAAAGTGTCATTTATATCTGTTGTTTAGTTATCGTTTTTACAAGTATAAACATTAAAAAGTTTGCGTAAAAAGCTCATTAATTCTGTCATTTTTATTGACAGTGATATGTGTCTGTGAATAATCATTTATCATCTATGGTAAATGGTATATAATTAATAAATATATATAAATATATAATTAAAACAACAAAAAATNTAGTTGTACATTATAGTAATAAAGCATACTAATACATTTTTAGGGTTATAACTTTATAATTACGTTATATTACAATATGATTTTATATTTTGTTGTGTTACAATATCCTTAAGCTGGCCATACACCAGAAAGATAATCTTTCCAATCAACAGATAAATGACCCTCACAGAAGAAATCTGTTACATGTGTACTCACAAAACATGCATTTAATGAGTGCACATCTAACAGATTTCTGCTGTGAGGGTCATTTATCTGCTGATTGGAAAGATTATCTTTCTGGTGTATGGCCAGCTTTACATTTTGTTAGAAATTGACCATAGTGTGCTAACATGTCAATTATATATTGTCCAAGACTCTTCTTCTTTGAGAAGTCCCATCACTTTACATTTACTGCAAGTTGCAACAGTAAAATGCTTTGAAGGTATAACTGCTAATGAAGGGGATTTACATTTCACTAGTAATATTCCATTCGTCATGGCCTATGCACCCTTTGAGGAGATTGAAGAGATTAGCAATGTATGCAAATGTTCCTTTCACAAAGACCACTATAAAACAAAGTATACNCTGTTTAACAACATTTATTGTTAAGAAGTAATTATTGCCATGATTACTGGATGCAGGCAAGATAATGTGTTATCATAAACCGTTATATACTGTTACAAATAAACAACATACCTGTATTATTTATAATATAATGAAATAAACAGTTTAAACCCTAANTTCAAAATGACCTATTTCTTTTAATAATGAATCTTTTAACAACAAAACATAAACAAAGGGGGCCGGATTAATAAGGGGCTAATGGACTCTAGCCCTAGGCCTCCATTGTCAAAAAGGCCCATAGCGATGCAGCTAATGATATCAGTGTGATCAAGTGGCCATCATATAATTTGCCATCACACAACAACAGTGGTCACACCCACCCACAACTGGGCCTTTCATCATTTTCAGCCCCAGGCCCAACTGGCTTTAAATCCAGCCCTATAAACAGACACAAGGGTGATAACAGTCTAGCACAATTAGGTTTTAACCTGTTTACCATTCATACAGACACAAATGCATTTATGTACAATGAAAAAAAGTGTGTAAATATAAATTTATAAATGAATAAACCTACACATTAAAATGTACATGGTTAGTCAACACATATAGAACACAAGAGCAAAACAGGTGCAGGTACAGACCTGGGCAAAACCAAACGCTGAACTGCAGTAGTATTACTTGTAAACAGAATTACATTCCATTCCAGAATAGTCATAGATTCAAATACATATGCACTGTGCACAGTGATCGCGTTAACGCTTGTGTACGCNTCTCTGACGCCTTTGATGATGTAAAATCCACATTCAGATTGGTCCCATGCGTATTTTCACGCAGGGACCAATCAGTGTTATCAGAAGTGGGCAGATCGGGAACCCAGCTCTCCGTCTGTTCNTGCCNGCAGCGAGTCCTTTCTGTGATCTCCCCGGCTGCTGTAAGCATACCTTGCTTTACACCTCACCGGCCGTTTCATTTGTTATATAGTGATTGTAACAAGTTCTACATAAGTTACATACATTGAATTAACAGCAGCATCCCAGTCCGTTTTACAAGGTTACTTCTTAATGATGAGTGACAGGTCTCTACACACTGTTATA
>JABWIB010003886.1:8550-21204 GCA_016617825.1 Platyplectrum ornatum
CCCATTCTAATGCATGTTTATAACCATATGCAGAATATTGATGAAATGTGCAATACATATACAGGATGCAACAATTAAGACTAGTTTTCTGATTGTATTGGAGTATTCTCCCTCATTCCCTACAATCAGACCTGTGTGGTACAGTCCACTTATCATCCATGTTCAGAAGAGAATAATTGTCTTTGCTTAATAAACGCATCTAAAGCTGGCCATACACGGGAACGACTTCGTTCCCATGTTGGCATATGGTGATTTAAAAAAAAAAAAATACCCTAAAAAAAAAAGAAGAAATTAAAATAAACTCACCCATCAGATGAGCCCAGCACCTTCTCCTGTGCAGCGGCGTCTCTGTCCTGCATGGAGAGGACGCTGTATATACGGGACCCCGTCACGTACATACAGCGTCCTCCCCATGCAGGAGAGAGACGCCGCTGCACAGGAGAAGGTGCGGTGCCCAGCGAAGACATCTGACGGGTGAGTTTATTTTAATTTAATTTATTTCATTTTTTTTTTTATAAACAAACAAACATTGTGATCAATCAGGAAATCCGATTGATCACAATGTTCTTTTGTTTAGGTTTCCCGGCGTTTAGTCCCCGTTAGGAACTTTCGTTCGGCCCGTGTATGGCCAGCTTAAGACGTCTGCGCTTTTTTTTGTTTTTTTATCTCAATAATTTTTATTAAGAGTTTCAAAATAGGGGGGTACAGAAAAGAAAAAAGGGAAGGGGGAGAGATACACACACACATATATATATATATATATATATATATATATATATATATATATATAATATATATATATATATATATATATATATAATTTTTTTTTTGTACTCGCTGCTGCTGATAATGTTACTCTTCTGTATGTATTCCAGAGAAGGCTGTACTCTGCAAAGGCAGCCGCAAAACCTGAAGCTGCTGCTCGCCTTCTCCCAGAGGAGCTTGAGGTAAAGTATCCTCTTCTGTGAATGGTGACTATTTACTGGATCACTGTATATGGTGGCATGAAGGGCATTGTGTAACCTTGTACACACTGATTGCTGCATACTTGTGGGTGATAATGTCATTATAAAAGTGCATAGGACTGTCATCAGTGTTCACTTTGGAGTGTGCCTGAATTTATGTTTAGTACAAAACGCGTTCAAACAAAGGATTGGATCCAGGCTTAAACAATTATAGAGTTTGGTTAGGCCAGATGCATCTTGCGGGTTGCCAGGTGTTGTGAAACTACAAGTCCCAGCATGCTTTGCTAGGTGTCTGAGTAGTTAATGAATACTGGAATTTTTTTAGTTCTACATAGAGGGGGTAGTATATTGGGGGTAAAGTAAAGCTCTCCTGGTGTTGTCAAACTACAAGTTGCAGGTTGCCTACCCCTTGGTTATTGCCGTAATATGTTTTTCTTATTGTAGTATCATATTTCAAATAATTTATTAATCTTGAAAATAAATCATATTTAACTAGCGATTGTCATTTGTGTGGGGCTGTGGTTGCAGGACACTGAATTCCCTGATTTGTGTTCCACTAATCGCTCCCGATTTCTCCTTTTTCTGACTGTTGCAAAGGATGGGTACATGAAGTCTCTCTGCTGTTCATAGTAATATAATGCACTGTGCTGGAAGTATCATTGCTCTTATGGTTGAATAGGGTGAAATGTATTCTGATTGGGTAGCACAGATGTGCACAAGTGGATATAATGTCATTGAGTCAATATAGGAAGATCAGCATTTCAGTTGAGCCCAGTATCATATACAGTATCATGTTTGGGGGTTTTTGTACTAGTACCTGCTCCTGTTGTTTAATTTACATTTGTGCAATTACTTTACAGCTCACAAAGCTGCCAAATGGCCTGGTGATCGCCTCTCTAGAAAACTACTCGCCAGCCTCTAAGATTGGAGTATTCATAAAGGCTGGAAGCCGGTATGAGAATGTCAGCAGTCAGGGTGTTAATCACGTGTTACGCCTTGCCTCTAACTTGGTAAGTAGCAGTTATGCCCCCAGATTCATGATGTCCTGAACCTTTCTACATTCTGCACCGAGCTCTGCTTCTAAGACCTATAGAGTCTAGTGTGTTCTAGGTGTAATTAACGTTTTATTTTTTATTCTATTCTTCTAGACAACCAAAGGAGCTTCATCTTTTAAGATAACTCGTGGGCTTGAAGCTGCTGGGGCTGCATTAAGGTGCGTTATTGCCTCAATTCTCCAGAAGACTACATAGTATATTGTCTTATGTTATGTTAATATGTTCAACAAATTAGTACATGCACATTAATTGGCATTTCGTGTTACATTTCCGCTGTGTAGCCATGAACTTATATGCCAGCTCTTATTTTTTTGTGGCCAAAAGACTAGAATATACAGTTTACACACAGAGCCTGAACAAACTGAATCCCAGTGGGAGATATTACTTCATGAGTATGGTCTGTAGTTACATTCATATGAAACATGTGTATGTCATATATGTCCAATTCAAATTGTCTCTGCAGTGTGACCTCTACAAGGGAAAATATTGTCTACTCTGTGGAATGCCTGAGAGACTATGTGTAAGTATCCTCAGTCCATGCTATTCCTGTATAGTAGGTTTGTCAGTCTGTGCGGATAAGTATCTTGGACCCTTTTTATTTCGTTTTTCATGGAGCATGGATACACAAAAAATAGTACAGAACACTAGAGCTGCATGTCTGCGCCCATAAAGTCTGCACAATTGTGTATTTAATACCATACTGACCTTAGTGTATTCTACATTTTGTTTGAGATTCATTATCCCCTCATTTATCCCAAGTGTCCTTTAACTGTTCTGTTGTATTAGCCTCTACTACTTATAATGGGAGCCTATTCCTCTTATCTCTCAATGCTTATGTTCATTAACTGACATACATAAAAACCCCTTCACCTACATCCTTGTGGCTTCATCCATTCAAGGATCTGCTTGTGAAGAACTACAAGTATGCATATCATTTGGAATTGGGGATATGTACTGATAGGCATTTTCTAATCGGTGTCTAGGGATAATGCTAAGGGAATGTCAGACGTTCCATATACTGGACTTGCTTATAAAAACAAAATGATAAATCTTGTGTTTCAGGGATACTGTAATGGAATATCTTATTAATGTGACTACTGCTCCAGAGTTCAGAAGATGGGAAGTTTCTGATCTTTCTGGCAGAATAAAGCTGGATAAAGCTCTGGCCTATCAAAATCCCCAAGTTGGTAAGTAGTACACCTAATATTTCTTTCAATCATTAAGATGCAGGGAAGAAACTATATTCTGTCATTTTATAGGTTGTATAAACTACAAATTGATCAGCAAATAGTTTTAGATGATCAAAATAACATAATTCCTAAAAGCTATGCATACATCAAGAGTGCAAATACAAAGTGCCTGTGCAGGAAATACACCATTTATTTCATAGATGGTTGTATGAGGGTGAGTTAGGGAAAGTGTAATACTATACCTCACCCACTGAATATTCTATCTTGGTTGGTGGAGTAACATTTTATAGGTTGCATTTGTGTAATAATATGTTGTTGTTTTCTTATAGGTGTGTTGGAAAACCTCCATGAGGCTTCTTACCGCAATACTCTCGCCAATTCCTTGTTCTGTCCTGACTATAGAATTGGGAAAGTTTCACCTGAGGAGGTAACTCTAAATGAATAGCTTATTAGTTATGTTTAATCCATATGCTTTTATGCATCGCTTTGTATAGAAGGCATTTTGGCAAATTGCAATAAAGATTTAGAAGTGCAGTTTTATATCTCAGGCGTTTGTTGGAAAGTGTCCGAAGGTCCTAAATGATTTAGGATTACAGATCACATAAGCAGTGGCAGCAGTTTCTACAACGTTTTAGCCCTCTCAGCAAGATGTAAAGACGGTGCCAAACAATTTGTTAATGTCTATGCTGGATTTATATATCTGAAGTACTTTGAATAAAGTTTGAGATAAGGTTGTTACACACTATATGATAAATGGGCCAGGTTTTTACTGACTGGACTGATTATTATTATTATCATTGGACTGATGTACAATGAATGGCCTATTCAGGCGGTCCATTGGTCTAGTGCGGGGGCAGGCAAAGCGTGGTTCTCCAGGTGTTCTCAAACTACACATTCCAGCATGCTTTTTTTTTTATTTGAAACATTTTTATTAAAGTTTTTGGCATACAAATGAGACAGATGAAAAACATAATCATTGTTATAGCAGGCAAAGTGAGCCACAGCGCAGTGCGGCTCCCATACGCCTAAGACTGAAACAACAAACGATGAAAAACAGAGTAATGCCACATTCCAGCATGCTTTAATTGCAGACATAGCTGATACCTGTCTAACTACACGTCCCAGCATGCTTTGTCAACACCTGGAGAGTCCCACTTTGCCTACCCCTGGTTTAGTGCATGTTAATGGGGTGACATGTATGATAATCACATATTGTCTGCTATACAATGTCTTATGCCCAGAGAGTTATGTTGCTGTTTGTTTCAATAATCTCTACATTTGTCTATCTATTCATCTTTTATTCTGGTTTTAGTTGCAGCATTTTGTACAGAATAACTTCACAAGTGGAAGAATGGCCCTGGTCGGACTAGGTGTGTAGAACTGAAATAATAAGTGGAAACTAAACTAGAAGTGGATAGGAAGACTGTGGATGATGGGTGGAAAAAAGCCACTTTCTGGGAATAAGTGAATAGAATCTGTGGCTGATAATAAATGAGGAAACCATTCTAATTACATCATGTAATAAAAGTATGCTGCTACTTTCAGGTGTCAGTCATTCAGTTCTGAAACAAGTTGGTGAACATTTCCTCAACATCAGAAGTGGCGCAGGAGCAGCTGCTGTGAAAGCTCAGTATCGCGGAGGTACGTCATGAAGAAGTCATTGAGCTGTTTGTCCAGCAAATGGGAACAGAAAGTAATAGAACTTGGAATGTTGCTCCTACTCGTGCCATCTAATATCATATAAATAGCAGGAACATCAAAGGAGGATGTATAATAGCCCTCCGTTGCATGTTCCATGAAAGCATTTAGTGAATTACTGTAGGGACGTATCCTTAGTGTAAGACTTGTATTGGCTGCCTGTGTGTCACAGTGGCGATTGGAGAGGCATCATTGATGGAATTTAAAATGACATGACAAACTGAAATCAGTTTTATTGGGGCCTAATTAATTAATCAAGAAATCCTTTAAGCTAGACCAGGGGTATGCAAACTGCAACTCTCGAGGTGTCAAACTACAAGTTCCAGATGTCAGGTATCAACTATGTCTATGCTGTTAAACCATGCTGGGATGTGTAGTTTGACCACACCTAGAGAGATGCCTACCCCTGAACTGGACAAATGGTCAAAATTTTCTGTGCAAGATGATACTACATTTGGAAAATGCTGGTAAAATACTGTACAAGGAGTGTATTGTCATACGTGTGCCTGCTGGCCTAGCAGAATTAAAATGAGTAAACACTTTGTTTTGGGAAGCGTTACAAGAAATACACCAGATGTGGCATCCATAGCAAGACCTTCTAACCCCACGTCTTATCCTCTTCTTCAGGTGAGGTCAGACAGCAGAATGCAGATGATCTTGTCCATGCCGCAGTTGTGGCAGAAGGAGCCTCTGTAGGGAGCCCCGAAGCGAACGCGTTTAGTGTCCTCCAGCATGTTCTTGGTGCGGGGCCTTACATCAAGAGGGGCAGCAACACTAGCAGCAAATTGTCTCAAGCCGTCACCAAGGCAACTAGTCAGCCCTTTGACGTAAGTGTAAACTGAATAGAAGCAGCGCTTTGTTGCTTTAGTCTAAATGTTAGCAGAATAAGCCTACTTGGCGTGTTTTGAAGCTCAGTGTTCTTCATCCATTGGTTGTGGGGGGGGGGGTTATCTGTTTGCAATAACTTTCTACTTAAGCCACATACACGTTAAACTATCACAAGATGCAACGTATATTGATTTTACAGATGACTTTAAGCAGTGATGGGGGTACCATTAATTCAACACCATTTACCAGCATATCTGTGGTCTTCATATCCCATAACCCTCTGCTCAAATGATCTTGACCACTTTTAAATATGTCCCAGGCTTCCTTGTTTCTGGAAGCATCTGCAAAATCAACAAGTTATGACTGTGAGCTTTTTAGAATTGCATTGGATCCAGAGCACTGCAAATTCTGTATTCAGGTAACCAAACACAGGAATAGCAGTGATGGTCATGTGACACCACATTAATTAGCCTATGGCCGGGGGTAGACCACTACCCGTTTGTAGTGGAATTCTCATCGAGACCCCCTACCTTAAGGGTTCCACACTGCGGATGTCTGGGTCCAGTCCATGTTATTTCTTTGATCAGTAAAACTAGAAGTTTATAAAATCACATTAACCATGTGTGTATGTGTGTGCTTTGGAACAGTGCAACTATCATGTAATCATACATTAATAAATATTGTTTTTACACTTCCTTCATTTGCTCTTTTGTTTATCATAAACAGGTTTCTGCTTTCAATGCCAACTACTCAGATTCTGGTCTCTTTGGAGTCTATACAGTATCTCAGGCAGCTGCTGCAGGAGATGTAAGCATATATGTTATGTGCCATAGTAAATGTATGTACGCAGTTTGTGTTACAAGTATTAAGACTGGTTATGCTCATGGACCGGTCAGCATACTAGTCTATTCTTTCAGCTTTATAGATTTGCCAGAGCTGTTCAGCCACTAGTTGTGCATCTGCGCTGCACATGATGCATATTACGGCTTTTCCCAGGCCCCTCTATATATTTAAAGGCCAAATTGGGTGCTTTTTCCTTATAATACAGACTTTATACAATCCATGCAGCTATTTCACTACCTCTCTCTGTAATGATAGTATCTGTTTACTCTAGTTCAGCGTGCGGTATAATGCTAAGATAATAAATGAATAAAATGGATTTCTAAGTAAGACTTCTTCCGTAGGTTATTAAAGCTGCAGTTGGCCAGGTGAAAGCTATTGCACAGGGCGGCGTCACAGAAGCTGATATAACACGAGCCAAGTAAGTAAATCTTTTTGCCACACATTTGTTCTACACTTTTATGGCAAATGATCTTGTTTATAATGGTTGTCCTACTACATAAAATACTGACTAAAATAAGTATGTACGTGTTTCTGAACATGGTTGCCTAACCGTCACTACCTCAATANGCAGCTATATTTATGTCTGTGGCAATCTTAGAACATCAATGTACATATTTCATCAGAAGTCAGGGGGCTCCTTTATATTTCTCTTACAATCTGTGACTTCTAACAAGAAATAATTTGTCCTAATTCCAGGAACCAGCTAAAAGCCCATTACCTGCTGTCTATAGAAAATTCCTCTGGGCTCTTGAATGAGATTGGCTCCCAGGCGCTGTCATCTGGATCTTACACATCTCCAGCTGCTGCCGTCCAGCAGATAGATTCTGTCACCAGCGCTGACGTTGTAAATGTAAGTTCATGTGTATTCAGAATGATCAATATATTCAAACAGTGATAACACTTTAATTCCTATTGATTTATAACAACGGACAAGATTCAGACTTAAGCCACTACTGACTTACTCAAGAGTTGGCAAAACCATGTTGAATTGCAGGGGAGTTAAATGTCATTAGTTGCAAACAGTATTAACATTGCAGACGAGCTGTTACACATTGTATACAATGGAGTTCTGAGTCTATAATGGAGTTCTGAGTTAGATTCTGCTAATTCTTATAGATCAAACAAGACAATTTGTTATAGAACCTGTTTATGGTGATTCCTGTGTGTTTTGTTTTTATTGTAGGCAGCGAAGAAGTTTGCCAGTGGAACAAAATCTTTGGCAGCCACCGGGAACTTGGAAAGCACCCCATTTGTTTCTGATCTGTAATTCTGCAGCATATGTTTCAGGCTTAGAACTATCGGGGAAGATTGGATCTACAATATGTAAAGCAAATTATTTATGACATCAGGCGATACATGACAAAGGCTTCCAAGTGTGATCTATAGGAAGATGTCGTATAATGTTCTGCTTGTTTAACAGAATAACGTTCAATAAAAGATGACTATTTCTATCGTGTGTTGTAGCGTTCTTCTGTTTGGTTTCATGTAACAGCTGTTTCTCTGGGGCGAGTTATAAACGTTTTATTTATATTTGTCCCTATATAGTAACCATTCATGAAAACTGGCGTTATGAATCTGGAGGTTTATTTCATATCAGGGGTGTTGTTTACTTGCAGAGAGCTGGTCAACTACTTCTGTTTGGACTGTACAGGGGCTCCATCTGTGTCTCCATTACAGAACTNTCATAGACAGCATTCTGCTATCAAATAATTTCTAATGCCAGGTTGTGTAGAATACACAAGGTAGGAGAGGGATGTATCGTAATCACTAATGTAGAATCCAAGTTCCGCAAAGTTGCCATTTTACGTGGTGATGGTGGCCTCCTCTCGCCCTCACAGGAGTTAAGATAAAACTTTACAAGTATATTTTGGCTGCAGCCTCCTTTTATTTATTTTAAATTCTACTCTGAGCACAGTAATTGCATTAGGATTAGCACAGTGGTCCAAGTTCCAATGGCTTGCCATACAATCCTTCCTTCCTTCCTTGTGTTTGCATGGCACATTGCTGCAGTGACCTTATGATGGATAAAAGGCTTTTTCCCTGATTCGGCCCATTTAGTCTGTTTTGATATTTTTATATGTACAGGCCATGAAACCTTTTTAGCTGCCCTTCTTTGCAGAGTCTCTAATGTATTTATACATTTCTGGAGATATAAATGCACAGGACTTCTGACACCAGTACCCCAACCTAATATTTATGTATCAACCCGCAATGCGCTTGGTGTAAAAATGTAGTAGGGCTTAGCCAAGCAGTAAGTGCGCTATTTATGTGCCCCGACGCACACCCTCCAACTATATGTACCCAGTCATCGGAAACTTTTACCATTGTGCTGGAAGTCGGGCGTGCGGAAGGTCGCCTTGAGAAACATGGTAAACCTCATGCTGCCCACATCTCCTAAATCTGGGTTTGATCCCTGGCTCCTAAATCTATATATAATACCCAAAGTATTAATTCTGGACTATTTAAAGCAATACAGATGATGTGTTTTTGTAGAGAAGAGACCTCACAGGAGCAGATAATCAATTTGAACATCAAACCTTATTACTAAAGATAATTTAATAAGCGTTTTAGTGTTTTCACAGTATTACAGCATATTGGGCGTCCACCTTCTCTTCTGCATATAAATACAGGTTAAAATAAAACTTATTTTTAATTTTTAACCTCAAACGGGCATAGCTGACGCCTGGCAAAGAATGATGGGAAATATAGTTTCACAACAATTATAAAATGAATTTTAAGTCTCGTTTTCTTGACCAGCGTAAATTTATAATGCAAACAACTTACCAGGGAGATTCAGAATGGTGTATAGCCCTCATGGCTTCATTCAGTCAGTTACTGCTGTAATCTGTATCCATCCCTAAGCCAACAGGTGGCAGCAATTTAATACAGAATAAATAATTGTATGAATTGCTTAGTGTATGGCAACAGTACATGAATCCATCCCCAATAAATATCCTACAGAATGTAAGCCGGCGGGCAGGGCCCCTCTTCCCCACCCATTGTGTCAGTCTGTATTCCCCATTGTACGATGCTGCAGAAACTGTGTGACACCTAACAAATGATAATATTTAAGGCATAGGCACACTATTAGAACATTAGGGTTTAAAGCTTTACAAAACACAGATATCAACCAGAATGCATGATGAGGCAGAAGAACAAAGACAAGCCATATAAGCACATCCCNCCAATCTCTGCCATAGCCCCGAACCAGATCCAGACTTCTGTAGGTAAAGGGGCAGATTCATATCTTTAGGCACACGTGATTTAAGCTTGCCATACACTATAAGATAACTTGTTCCAATCAAAAGATTTTTCAAGAGTGGGCAAAACCATGTTGCATGGCAGGGGGGGGGGTAAATTTCATTAGTTGCAATCAGTATTACAGGAGAGAGATGATGTTTCCAGCCCAAGTGTAATAACAGTGTAACAGTAACACTGGTCAGTATCTGTGTGCAACATGCAACAATAAAGTATTCTCCCTGCATGCACACACTGATATTCATTTTACCCCCCTTTCAATTCAACATGGTTTTACCCATACTTAACTAAATCATGAGTGCCTAAAGATATGAATCCGGCCCAGGTCCAGAAAGTGTTTTTAGGACAGGGAGCCAGATCCAGGTCCGAGAGACCTGAACAGGAGAGGAAAGTAATCCCCTCCTAATGTGGGGATGTCAACTGCTGATCTACACCAATCCTCCCAAACCCTGCCCATACTGTATGAGTGAAATATACCCCCGCTCACTTAGGGGGCAGGACTGGCCCAGCAGACAGATCTCCTAGCATTTGCAAGCATTAAAAATAAACCATTGAAATGAATATTTTGCCAGTATGTAGTACTTGGATTGCGCATTTTCCTGAAAATCCGATGATTGCGCAGCTCTGGATCAGCCCCATGAAGTCAATGCCATTATGTGAATTTCATTGCATCTCCCGCAGTCACCCAGGTACCTAACACTTCATTTACAGACTCAGGACTCCATTTATTAATAAAACTGGGGGAAAATGAAGCTCTGAAGGTTTAACCATCTTCACAGATTGCAATAGTCATGACCTGTGTCATGTATTAATACTTGGCTGTCAGTCGATCCCCAGCTACTTACTGTACCTTGGCGATGACCCAAACAAGTAATCTTACTTAATTCCCTTGATCCGTGGCCCCTACAGGAAACATTAAACACTGAGGATGAGGATGTCTCATATAATATATATATATCTCTATATATTAACAAAAAAAGCCATTATCTTGGGGGGAGGGGGTTTACCTTTTCATTAATAGAGTATGTGCCTAGATAATACACGTTGCATCCATCACATATAAATGACTTTGGTCTATATGCTGTATATATGTGTTTTATACCTCGCCCATCTCATAACCCCCCATTATCCATCTCATTTCCCAATTATTACGCTTCCTAATCCCTTCTCCCACCATCACAAGCATTTGTTCCCTTCTGTTTACTTACTTTGAAGTCTTCTGCTTTCCTCCTCACTCCCGGTCTCGGGGGAACAGACATTCTCCTGAAGGAGAGCATTACGGTGTATGGAGTCTTATGGGCCAGGCTTGATCCATTAGAAATTGAAATATTCAAATAGGCTCTAGAGAGATGAGCTAATGTCCAGCCCCACCTATTGGAGGTAGCGTTCCTCTGGTCACATTTACCCATTAAGGAGCCTATAAAACATGAGCCAGTACCCCTTTCCATAAGATAGAGGTATCCGTCTACAGACAGCTGTTTTGGGTGCTTGCCCCCCATCAGTGTAGAGCATGGATCTGGCTGGCTTGGTGAGAGGCCTTCAATGTAACCCCAGGGGGTCAGACATTCTCCTCCGCACTCCATAGGTCATCTTAGGTCCCATCATGCTGCTGGGAGCTTCTTTCTAAGCAGATTCAGTGGATGACAGGGACCAAACTTAATGCATGATCTGACCCCGGCTCTCTATGTCATTGTCAGGTACTGGCAACCTGATAATTGGTTACTCTCAAGTCCCATTCTCATTTTGCATACACGTGATTGGATGACACTTAATGTATGCAATAAAAGAGGGACAGGAAGCTGGAATAATCGGGACATTGTACGGCTATATCACATTGTTATATCACACTGCGC
This sequence comes from Platyplectrum ornatum, assembly GCA_016617825.1. Taxonomy (NCBI): domain Eukaryota; kingdom Metazoa; phylum Chordata; class Amphibia; order Anura; family Limnodynastidae; genus Platyplectrum; species Platyplectrum ornatum. The sequence goes on from JABWIB010003886.1 coordinate 20,241, forward strand.
TTACACCACCTCTGATGTACTGTAAAGATAAAGGAGAAATATCTTAAGGTATATGCTCTATTCTCAAGGTCCATCCACTAAAAGGTATGAGGACGCTGGGTCATCACTAACTACGAGGGACAATTCATCATGTACATTACCCAGACCGGCGATTAGTTTTTCCTCTCCCGAGGAATCAGTTTATTGTATAGTACCCCCTCTCTTATTAGTAATGAGCCCATGGCCCTAATATACTAAACTGTGGGATTGAGGGAAGTGGGGATGGAATGTTCCCAATCCCGTAGTTTAGTAAATTAAAGCCAATATGCAGGGCCGGTGCTAGGTCTCTGGGCGCAATAGGGGAGACCTAGCACCACCCCCTCTAAACCTTAAAAACCCCCACACCCCCGGTCTTGTTCACATAGGAGAGGGGGCACCACCGTTATAGAGGAGCGGACAGCGCCCTACCAGGCCGGGTAACATGATGGATTATGATATAATCCGGCATATAGATGGAGGCATCGAGGGGAAGCTATTGGTAGCGCCAGCCCTGCCCATAGGTTTTTTTTTGTCCAAAAATACACCATAGGGCTTATTTTCGGGGTAGGGTTTATTTTAATAAACATTGACAGAGATTTATATAAACAGGCCTGCTTTTATCCCCATCATGCCCCCAGTCCTGGGGAATTCACTAGGGATTATTTTCGGGTAGGGCTTATTGTGGATGGTTTAACGAAAATTATGGTAAGGCTTATTTTCGGGGTAGGTCTTATTATCAGGGAAACACGGTATGTTATACCCTGTTCACACTGTGCTGAACTACCCGGGGAGTTCAGTCAAATTTCCAGGCTTACTGAACTGCCCGGGTATTTTGCTCAGTGTAAACGGACCCTATCCGGGTCTCCTGTTGGCTGCTTGTTCCCGTGCTTGGGGAGGAGGGCCGCACCAGGAGGAGCCATTAACACAAGGGGAGAGGAAACACTCA
>JABWIB010003887.1:14995-29153 GCA_016617825.1 Platyplectrum ornatum
GGGGGGGCGCTTTTCTGTTTGCTTTGTAAGCTTCTGAAGGTGACCACACATTAGAAAGTATCTATACAGCATGATTTACTAGATAATTTGAAAACTTTGTTCAAGATTATCTAAAATGTCCACACAGCAATATTGGATGCCTCAAAAGATCATTTGTGCAGCAAAATAAATGATAGTTCGCCTCTGAAAAGATTGTGCAGCTTCCGAAAAAAAGTGGACTACACACAATTATGTTTTTTTTGTTTAATTTCCAATAATTGGAAAAATAATTGTTAGTGTGTGGCCAGCTTTAGACACAAGTTTTAATCCACCTTGCAATTACGGCCTTTGAAGAAAATAAATAAAGCACAGGGCTTGCAGCTCTGACGTGCACCTAGCCAAATTAATGGCCACCAGGAAAACAGAAGAAGAGAGCCCATTAAGGGATTAAGTTCATGTCTTAAGGAGGCCACTGGAGACCTAAAGACAGGGTTAACTTTCTTTGCTGCCTGAATAAATCTAGCCACAAACTTGTGAGCCAAGTTCATCTCCATCATTGTGCTCAAGGCAGATATCTGTACTTTCAGTGAACTGACAATTATCTTCAAGTCCAGGCTCTCTTGGAGGAATTCAAGAACAGAGGTGATCTTCCTCAGTGGTTTGCCCTGTTCCTTACAGAAAAATATACTTTTAAAACATATTATACAATTTAAAGTCTTACCTTGCCTTAAGGAGAATTAACGTTTCTCAAGAACCCTTGGGCTTCTGTGTTCTGGAGAGCTATGCCCTCAGGTTCCATGTCCATGGACCTTAATAATTGAGGCCTGGTGTCAGAGATGGTCTCCATGCATTGTGCATTGACAGAATGAGCGCCTTTGTATGCCAAGCCCTTCTGGGCCAATTGCCTTCTGGTAGAATGGCAATGACATGCTTTCTGACTATTTTCCTTAGTACCTTAGAGGCAGCGGGGAAAGATGTAGTTGAGGTAGAAGCCCCAAGGATCCGTCAGAGCACCTAAGTGTAGTGCCTGAGGGTCTCAGTATCTGGAACTGTAAAGCGGCACTTTGTTGCTGTCACCTTTATGTCTATCTAAAGCTGCCCCCACCTCAATTTTTCAAAAAGTCTTGTTCTCTATTTCATTTGTTTGAGCTTTTCCATCACTGCAGTATCCATCCAGTCTGTCAGCCGCCGTAACATTGTCCTTAACTGCAATGGTGTCTCTCTGTGAGGACTCCTGGTCTCAGACATGGCCATACTCCTTGTCCTTATTCTGTACAAATGGCTGTTTAGAAGCTGCAGCACATATAACACTGCCTTCCATCTCCCCAGTTGGAAAAACCCGCTTTCTTCCAGAGACCATGTACCATGAACTAGGTTCTGGACGCAAATGTCTCCCTGTCCACGGGAACTGCCATCCATGGTCACTGACCGGTATTTGCTGATGGAATTGCTTGCTTGTTGACAGAGTTAGATACCGCTGCTAAGAGTTAACACCCTTGCTTAATTTAAGGCCACAAAGATGTGAGTTGTGTCTATCCAGACATTGGAGGTATTTTACTTTTAGGTTTGGAATGATTTCATTTCAGATTTTTCTCCCAGTTAATTGCAAAAGCATAACATTATACCAGTTATAGGGTTTCCTGGACTCCTACATGACGACAGCACACTGCTGGGTAATGCTCCTCCCTAGGACAAAGACAGGAAATGCATAAGACACCACCCCTATAAAAGGTCCCCAGCCTCCTTCCTCCAGTGTCTTCCGACTCCAAATTTTGACAGGTTAGTAGTAACAGGGTGGGAAACCTAGTGTGCTGTCATGGATGAGTCCAGGAAACCTTATTAACAGGTATAATGTTATGCTTCCTGTTCCTCCCATGACAGCACACTCCTGTGTTCTCCAAAAGCAGTACTTTACACCGGGTGGGACTTTACTAGACTACTGCACTGAGCACTCCCAATGTACGGANTGATGACCAACCTGCCGCTCTATATAATTCAAGTATAAAGACTGACACTTTCTGCCCAGGAAGTTGCTACTTCCCTAGTTGAGTGTGCCTTTAGGCCTTCTGGCAGTTGCTTGCCCTTGGCTCTATAGTCTTCACTGATACAAAGATTTCACCCATCTAGAAATGGTAGACTTAGAAGCCATCTCCCCTTTCCTGTTACCTGTAGTTAGAACAAAAAGGTGTTTGGTTTTTCTGAAGCTAGCTGTCCTCTCTAGATATATCTTGGGACCTAACTAGGTCTAAAGTATAAAGCCTAAATTCTTTGGGATTTTCAGGATTAGGACACGACTTTAAGCAAAAGAGGAAGATGTCTGTGTAGTACGACTGTTTGGTAGAAAATTCAGAAATGGTTCCTCTGCCCATAGAGCCTGTAGTTCAGATAGTCTCCTGGCTGAGGTAATGGCTACCAGGAAGGAGACCTTCCAGGAGATATTGTCAGAAATATATTTTCCTAACAATGGCTCAAAAGGGAGAACATGTGAGGACATTAAATACAAGGTTCAGATCCCATGGAGGTGTAGGGTTCCTGAAACCTGGTTTGGCCTTTGCTGCTTGCAGGAATCTGGCCATATACTCGTCGTCCATGAGTCTAGTGTCCATGATAGCACTAATAGCTGCCACCTGCTCCTTTAGAGTACCAAAGGCTAAGCCCTTCTCCAAACCTCTCTGAAGAAAGTCAAGTATTGTGGAAATTTCTGTGAACCACTGGTTTATTGAGCACCACATGATATATATATTCCAAATCCTTCTATATGTAAAGGTGGACGGTTTTGTGGAGTGCATTACGGTTCTAATTACTTCATTCGAGAATCCTTGTTTTATTAAAGAGTTCCTTTCAGCAGCCAGGCCGTCAAGTTCAAGGACTGCGGGCTGGGGTGCTTTACTCCTGCCTGTGTTAGCAAGGAAACTGCCTGCCCAGTGACATCTGCATCAAACGTGTGAACCACGGTCTCCTTGGCCAGAATGGATTGATTGGGCAGAGAGACCACAACTCTCATAGTAGTTTGTCGAGTATTCGAGGTATCATCGGTACTGGAGAATTATATATATATATATATATATATATATATATGATATATGATATGTCTTGGGTCCACAGAAGTGACAGAGCCTCTGGTACCGTAAAAAATTGGGTCACCTTTCTGTTTTTGTACAACGACATGTCGATTTGTGGATTGCCCCATTGCTCTGTAATGATCTGGAATGCGTCCCAGCTCAGCTCCCACTCCGCTTGACAATGCTTAGTGTGTCCGCTGTTATATTTAGATGACCTGCTAAGTAGGCTGCTTCGAGATGGAGTACATTCTCTTCTGCCCCCTGCACTCTCTCCTCACTCATTAGGGACTGACTTCTGGTGCCTCCCTGGTGGTTTATGGAGGCCACCACTGCCCGGTTGTCTGTGTGGACTAGTAGATGTTTTCCTCTTAAGATGTGCTGGAAGTGTAAGCATGCCAGGCGAACTGCTACCATTTCCTTTATATTGTAGTGCTTGCCCTGAAAACTTCTGGGCCAAAGTCCCTGGGCGTTTTGACTGCCCAGAGTTGCTCCTCAACCTGACCTGCTAGCGTCTGTCATCAGAACTATCTGGCCGCAAGATTCTAAGCTTCTTTGCTGCCACCACTAGGATGTCGTCCAGGTAAGGCCAGATGAATACTCCGCTCAAGGTGGCTATTAGAGGTGCCAGGACTTTGGTAAAAGACTGTCGGTGAAGTTGCCAGACCAAAAGGGAAGGGCTTGAAACTGAAAATGGCTGTTTTCTATGCAGAACCTTAGGTATTTCTGGTGGCCTATGAAGATAGGTATATGTAGGTAGGTCACTTGATGACATCCACATACCTCTGCGAATCAAAGTCACCGACTTCAGGAATTCCATCCTGAACTTCCTGGTTCTGATAAAATGGTTCAGTGTTGTAATCCTCTGTATCCTTCTTGACAATGAAGAAGCGGGAGTAAACTCCCTGTTCCTCCTGAGAAGGAGGTACAGTAGTAGACTGTCTGGCGTCAGTATTAGGGCTGCCTCCAGGCCCCTGAATGTCGCCCTCTGTACTGGCGAAAAGTAGCTCTGGAGGTGGAAGATTGCCCCCTTCTGTATGATCTTCCAGGTCTACTGGCATGAGCTTCCCAGAATTCAGCTGCCCTGGCTGACCTAGTAGTTCTGGGTCTTCTATCCTGTCAGTCCTGAGGAAGCCATGACAATCTTCCTCCTGATGATTGAGATCATTCTCGATAGTGGGCTGGTTCCGGGTCAGGTAGAGAAGTTTATCTTTTATCCGGAGATGATTGAGATCATTCTCATCCAGTCCTTTCCCGAAGAGTTGTTCCCCTGTAAAAGGGTAATGTCAGCAGCCGGTTCTTAGAATGGGCATTAGCCTGCCATGGTTTGACCCACAAGGCTCTCCTGGTGACTGTTGCCGTGGCTCCTGACCTGGCCAGCTTCACCGGTATCCATAGACGCCTTACATAGGAATTTCACTGCGATCTGGATGTCATGCAGTCGTTTAATGAATACAAGCCTTCTTATCCCGTTGATAAAGTCCTTCTCCATTTCGCTGAATATTTTATTATATCAAAAACAAAAGTAATGTTATATGTAGTTAATTAGGCTGGGGAGGTTCAGAAAATTGGCAGTCGTGAATGTCATCTCGACGTGTACATTAACGTGTGCTGAACTGTCACTCGGGATATAATTTTGTCTGTGGTGTGGTCTTGTCTAGGCGTGCAACACTGGAATAGGCCGGTCCCCCATCTGCGAAGCTTCAGGGGGACGGACAGTACGCTGAATGAGGACCTGGCGCTTAGAGGGAGAAGGCAAGATGCAGCACATTCCTGTGTTCTCTCTTGGTCCAAAACAAGAAATGAAAANCTGTGTTCTCTCTTGGTCCAAAAAAAGAAATGAAAAAAAAAAAATAAAAAAAAAAAAAAAAAAACCACACTGGAGGAAGGAGGCTGGGGACCTTTATAGGGAAGGTGTCTTCTGCATTTCCTGTCCTGGTCCAAGGGAGGAGTATTACCCAGGAGTGTGCAGTCATGGGAGTAACAGGAACCACAATTTGTTAAAGTTGAAATAATCCTGCATGTATGAACTAATAAGTGGCTATTTGCAGTTCATCCAGATAGGGCCATAGACTTCTCCCCTCCAGCATTAACTTTGCTATTACTACCACTAGGACTTTTGAAAGTTTGTAGGTAGGAGGCTAGGCCAAATGGCAGGTACATAAACTGGTAATGCCATCAATGGACAAAAGTTCCTGTGGTTGTATGATGCAGAGGACAAATGGGAATAAGAGTCTTATGTCTAATGTAAGGTACATAGCTCTGTGAATGTCTGGTAGAATGGACCTCAGAATCCCTCTTAAAAGGACAGTATCAAAATGAAGTTAGAGACAACTTCCAAAATGGTCCTGTATCCTCCTTTGCCTTCACACAAAAACTTGAAACTGTAGAACAGTACCTTTGCTTCCTGAACCATGAGGGGAAGCGGACTCTAGAAATTTTTTTAAAAAAATCAGACTTGAAACTCAGTCTGTAACCTTGATTTACAACTTCTAAGACCCACCTGTCCTACTGTTCTAGGAAGGAAAGGGGTAGGAGCAGAGGTCCTCAGGGAACCCCAACATTTTTTTCCGGTCTCCTTTCTGGAGCACAGGTCTGTTCATTACAGAACCATTTGAGAAAAAGGTCAACAGGTGGTATTGTTATCACTTGTGATTGTTGAAACCTGGAAAACGCACACTGTTAGAGGTCCCTGAGGACCGTGGTTGAAAACATTGTGAGAACCGATTAGTGTTAAGTTTGACACCTCCTCCTCTTTGGACAAGAAACACTCTTGAGGTACCTGTAGCTATGTACTGGACGATCAGATGTATCTAAAAATCAGCCGATGTTCCAAAAGCTTTCCTTTACATTGTCTTGTAGGAACCACTGAAATTTTACGCAAGAATTTATTTAATCCAGCTTTTGAATAAACCCTGCAAAGGAAGAGATAATAGCGCGTTTTTAGATTGGGCACCGGCAATCCATGCTTCTAGTCACAATGCTCTTTTTGTGACAGTAGTAGCAGCAAATACTGCTCTGGTTGTCAAGCAAATTTCATCAGAGGAAATCTATTCAAGAAGTGCAGTTGGCTGTGAGAGTTTCTCTGCAAGACCCCCTCTGTAAGTCCCCTCTGCCATCCAGAACATGCTCTTCTAGGGAGTGGCACAACACCCTTACAACTCTTGAAGTGGTAGCAATTGCGACTGCCGGTTTCAGTGTAGCTGCTCCAAGTAAGCCTATTTTCATCTCGCCTGCACAGGATCAGACGGAGCGAGAGGAGGAGAAAAAAAATCCAGTTATTATATTGGATTGTGCTGGCATGGGAGGTCAGTGAAATCAAAAGAACTTATTCTCACTGCGCTAAGAAACCAAGACCATCTCTGTGTGTATATATCTATATCTATCTATTCAAATATAAAAGTATATAGATCAATAAAAAGACAATACAAAGTTGTATATGTATTGGAAGCCAAGTGGGTCGAGAACTTTTAACAATCGTGATGGAGACACACAGGGTTAATCTGGTTGTTATGAGAAACGAACAGGCTGTCCAAACGAGCAACAATGTATTCATATGTATCCGATCTCTTTGAACACTCAGGGGATTTGTAAGGCATACAAAGTCGCTTTGTTTATTTCCCAATATATAGAAATTCAAAAGGTGTTATGGATCATAAAACGCAGACACATACGGACCGTCTCAATCCCAGGTGGAGAGAGCAGGTTTTAGATATACACCAACCCGGGCGTCCCCGTGGTGCTTTAGCTCACCTCGTGGCTGTTTTGGGAGAGTTGGAATCCGTGTATCAGCGTGGTCTTCACTGGAGCTTTGCGGTTCGCAAAGTGCTCTCTCGCTGGTGCTGCAGAAAAGGATCGGGATCCGTCTGAGGGTAGTATCCTGCAGCTGTTGTGCTTAGCGGTGTGCTGTATTAGACCCACGGCTACAGTCCAACATAGGTAGAGGAATCGTACTGCGACGCGTTTCATCCTGCCTTCAGGACTTTTTCAAGCAGATTTGTGTAAGACCATCCCACAGGGTTGTTTAAATAGAGGTTAATTAAGATCAATCCTCAGCACCTGATAACTTGTCATACATAGCGCCCGAGGACTCCCTTTATAATATATATACACTGCAGGAACATATACATACATATTTATTCTAAGAACTGGCACCACTTGTTATATAAAAGACTTGACATTATTATAAAAAGAAAAATATATCTTATAAAAAAAAAAGGAAATATATAATAAAAAAAGAATATTTTTAATGTTTATTATTTTCTGTTATACTTGAGGAGGTTTCTTTTTTAATTCTCTTCCCTCCTAGTCTTCCTCTGGGTCTCGATTTCGTTTTGGGACATTCTGCATTAGCATTTTCGGAAGGCTCTATTGAAGAGGTGGAAAGTCTGAGCTGAGATCTAAAAAAGGTGCAGTGTTATGTATCTGGATAGATCTCCGATCCAAAGTTTGATTTTTTATTTTGGGTTTTGCACCCAAATCTTTTTAATTTCTATACCCAGATTGATCTGTGTTCATATGGGGAGATATGCATATATTAGACTCTTGGATGTCTCTAGATGTTTTGTTTATTTCTTTTTGAACCAAAGAAGTGGGATCATTCTGATCAATTTTTTGTTGTCGTCCTTCTAATTCTTTATCTTTTTCTATGTAAGAAGGATTTTTGGGGCTTGTTTTGCTATTTTTAGTTTGTTTAATATCCCCAGATTTTATCTTATTCTTTTTAAAAAAGCTCCTAACCTGATTTGCATAATTAGATTGATCCCTTTTGAATTTATTCATTTTCTCATCTCTAAGTTCATTTTCATATTGCGTTGCAAATTTATTTAAAAGAATCTTTCTTTAAATTTTGTAGTATTTTGTACTGGTAGTAAATCTTTTTTAACCAACTCTATATTCCTTAACAGTTTCTAATTGATTTTCTCAGTGAAATCAAAAGCTCAACACCAAGCCTGTGTCGAATGGGTGTAATACTGCATTCCAGTTTCAGAATGTAGCTAGTTTTCATCTATATTTGGCGATGCAATAGCAAGACTATAGTCCCACTTGTAATAGGACAAAAATTGGATATAATTAGGACTAAAAAATTTACACCATTTACATAGATAAACTAGATATAAGTAGTAAACTTTAAAATTGCGATTGCTTTAACTTGCATCTTCTCCATGTTGGTCAGCAATTGATATAGATATTTCTACAACATGACTAGGAGGAGACTGTTTGGCTGAAATTTAATAATTTTAGCAAAGCAATTGATGAAGTCACCCCCCTCAATTAATGTGCCTGAAGTAGAAATTGCACCTAAAACAATGAAATGACCCACAATAGTGGGATAATGAATAGAATTGGCCCCAAATAATGCTGACCGCTTATGATGTGATGATTTGCTCTACTTTAAACAGGTAATATTAGGAGAGTGCTTTGTCAGCAAAATGTATTAATGTGTCTGCCAGCAGATGTCGCTCTATACCTATTTAATGCTTGAAGAATCAGGTTTCAAAACAAGTCTATTTTAAACTACCAGTCTGCTACAGAGCAAAGTGAATTGGTAATTTGGTGACCTGTACAGTACTTTAGGACAAACTAATGGCTGCAAATAGAAATTATATGCAGAAACCATATGCAAGAATTGAGGAAGTATAGCTAAATTTTTTAAGTCTAAAAGAGATGTATAGATAACTTTAATGAAGTATTAAATGCTTCGTCCTACTTTATTAACTTCCCAGCTTATGCTTAGACTAAGTGGCCCCCTTCGCATCCAAATAACACATGGTAAAATGGCTTTTACCAACCAAAGTAACTGCAAAAATAACATGAAAAACATTAACACATGTTTTATGTATTAAAGCATTTTGGACAAAGAGGACAGGAACTGCACCTATAATTATATCTAGAGTCCACATTTAGCTTTTCTGCCCAGAGTTCTTACCTGGATTTAAAGACATACGTTTAGATGTATAACTGGTGTCCAACAAGCCTCTCTGCGAGCAAGCAGCTGTCTGGTCCACATTGTCCTATAACAAGATACACATGTGAGGAACACAGATTTATTTCATTCTACAAAATCTAAAAAAACAAAGCTTAAGTCTTATTTATGCACCAGAATTATAAAACAAACAGGTTAGAAGAATAGCATCTTAATCTTTTCACCAATCTTAAAGTGGTCAGCATTTTAATAGTGGAAAAATAAATTCCCACAAAAAGGAGTAAACCCTCTCATTAACACGCTGGAAATCCCACCATTTTTGGGTGACCATTTTCTGTATGGTCTTGTTTCCCCTTTATATTCAGGAATGTCAATCCTGTGCTTCCACCTAGTGGCTTAATACACATCTCTAAAGGAGCATGCCTAAACACAAAGCAGATTTAGATATTACCATAATTTCAGCGATCTGGAAAATAAACAAACAGACATTTCATATAAAACAACTAGAGGATCATTCAGCCATACTCTAACTGCAGCAAATTATTTCTGGCCTGTGGAGAGTGTTTGGCACAAAATATTACACATCAGAAAAGATTAGTTCTTAAATGCCTTTATTTTCATTTGTTAAAATTGTAGTTTATTAGACCAGATCTTTGTGTTGGAACAAAGCAGTGTTTAAAAGTTTTACTTCTCCCCATCCACTACACCTCCAGTTTTTACAATGGTAGGTCTTTACCATTTACTTAACTATGTTTAGGACCTCCACCTAGTGATTATTTTTAGATTTTTTCTCTCATACCTTAACTAAGATGTAAGGACCACATAAGAAGCAGGTGATGCATTCACCAGTAAGAATGATTTGAAAGTTGGTTTGGCCTAGACAAGACCACACCACAGACAAAATTATATCCCAAGTGACAGTTGAGCACACATTACACGTCGAGATGACATTCACGACTGCCAATTTTCTGAACCATCCCCAGCCTAACTACATATAACACTTTGTTTTTGACAGAATAAACTTTTACTCTAAAGGCATTAAATGTATTTGAATATCAAGGCAGATTTAAAAGCTTCACAAGATAAAGTTGTGTCAACTAGTGTTCAGAGACATAAGGTTACTGCATAGCTTGCTGTGAACAAGGACACACGATCACAGTTGCTCCAAAAAAATAAAAAAACTCTCCAATGTGCACTTGACAAGGGGTCTCTCCTGTGTAGATGAGTAATGGTGCATGAACAGAAAACTTTATAAAAAAGCTTCCACAGTCAAGACAGGTGAGAACACCTACAAGATATTTATACCATTGGGCACACATATACAGTACATAGATAAAATACTTAAGGAGCTTATTAATTTTGGCACTAGGGCAGAGGTTCCTAAACTCTCAGTGGAGGCACCCCTAGGGTCTTCCATAATGTTTAAGGCACCCCCACGACAAAATAGTTTCCCTTTTAAGTTTTTGAATCCAAATTGTGTAATAACTATTTAGATGAAGACAAAAATACTTCAGGTTGATATCAAATCTTTTTTGCTCCTAAATAAGACCTAAAAATTGCTCTTCTAACACTAGAAACGCAGCACAACGTCGGGGGAAAAAAAAACATTCCGCGGCACCCCCTAGGCACAGTTTGGGAACCACTGCACTAGAGGATAAAAATACGAATAGATGTAGAACAGCTGGAACAAAAAAGTGGAGACATCACCCATGTATATACACCTACGACACTCAAATATAAGAGTTTCAGTAAACAAAGTATCCATTCTAGTCATGAAATTAAAGGTTTATCAAGCTTTCCACTAGTAGTAATAGGGATATGTCAATGAGAAACTGATAATCTCTACACAAATTCACTTATTTTGTTTTTTTGATTATAAAATGAAAGGACAGAGTTTAAACTATTACTAGTGTGATCAAAAAACAAATATTTTCACATGCAGAGGTTAGAGAAGAGTTTTCCTTTGAGGCTCTCGCTGACAAGTCATTAGTGGTTGACTCTCTTGCTGACTGTTGAATGCATATAATGACACCAGAATCCTAAATGCAAAATACAGCCAGCTTGGGCCTTAGCAGCTAAACATGCATGCATTATACAATACTTAAATGTGACAAACTCTTATGGAAAACCCCACAAAATGGTGAATACTATACTAAATTTGACTACAAATATAGGGGATGACACATACCATAGCAAACTTCATAATTTGTGCAATAGCTCAAATCTTCCATATTTTTTTTCCTAAAAGTAAATAACCAGCCATGACAGGCCTACTCAAGTGGAGCTATGCTTCCTGTTCCTTTGCTAAGTGTAGCTGGCCTGTGAGTGGCAAATAGCTATAATATTATTATGTATTGTGACAGGGTCACGGAATTCGTTTGGGAAGGAAGGTATGTTTCTCCCAGGTTGCTGGCCTGCACATTTTAAAGCCTCAAGGAAAATGTTGGTTTGCTTTTGGGAGGTCTTTCCCAAAAGTATTTTCATCTGGTGGTAAAAGCCGGCCTAGGGTTCCTTGAGGCGGATGGTAGGGAGAGAGTGAGGCCAGTCCTGTTCTGGAAACCTGTGTAGGCCTAATCAGGTGTGCACCTGTGCAATCCCTTGATGAGGTGTGTGTTGGGTGTGTGCGAGAGACCCTGGACCCCTCTCTGACTGCTGGTACCTTGTTTGGTATGCTGATGTTATTAGTTATAGTCAGGAAGACTAATGTTTAGTTAGTGCCCAAACAGGCTAGGATTTTGTTTTTGTGTTGAATAAAACTGACTGCGGTTAGTTGTACCTAAAAAGCCTGGCGTTGTGTACAAATCTCTACTGGAAATCTCCTCCCGCTCGCAGTATATACATAAAGGTAATTTGGAGTTTAAATTATAGGCCTGTTTCTTCAGTTCAAAGGGATCAACCAATCAGTTTGCAAAGGTGGTGCCATATTTAAAGACTAGTAAGATTGCTTTCTTCCCCCCCCCCCAAAAAAATAGGTCTGTGTGTCCCTTTTTACCCAGATACTGCCCACAGTAACCAGATTCTAGCTTATTCTCTAGTATGTAATACTAGTAAAGAGCCAAATTCGGATTGGTTGCTATGGGCGATTGTCTTGTGGTACCCACACAAAAAAATGAAAAAAACCTATTAAAAAACCCTGCAAATAAAAAATACTCATGTGTTATGTCTGGTGCCCAGCCACAGCTGGTAAAATGTAAGTATACCTTTATTATTATTTTTTCTGTAAGTAAACAATGTCATTGATCATTCAGGAAATCCGATGGCTCAATGATTTTGTTTTTGGAGTTCTCGCTTGGGATAGCATGGCCATAATGCACAACGTTGTTTATTGTGCATGTGCATTTCCACCAGCAACTTAAGGACTCCCTTTGGTCAGATATAGATATGCATTTTTTTTTTCTTTTTAAATCCAAAACACACACACCACTTTTGCAACTAGATCCAGCAGAGGATGCAGCTTTATAGACTTCTAAAACATGCACTGTCACAGTGCATGACTTCATACATATGTTACTGCTGACCGATGATTGCAAAACTTACTTTGTTTAGAGTAGTACATGCTGGAATTTTTAGTGAAGTCACTAACAATACTTGACAGATATTGTACAAGCGATTACATTAATTCATACACCAGTTTTTCATATTAGAGATAATACTTAATCTTTACTTGGACTTTTCACAATTTTGAACCGATTGCACAAGAACTGAACCAGGCTGTAAATCTTCCCCATTTTCTGAGAAGTCAGAAATAAGTACATCTTCCAGGAACAAAACTACACTCCTGCCAAAAGTTCCTGGCTTTTTTTTTTTTTTTTTTTTTTTGCTGTAGCATTCATTTGGAAAGGGACCATAACTTGTATGACTGCAGTATAAAACTCATGGTTTAAGGCTATGAAGTTATTTTTTGTCTATGAAACAGACACTCATTTAATAATTTATTCTCATTTGTTTACTCTTGTAATAAGTTGTAAGGCCATCCAGAGAGCCAAGCATTTAAAAGCTCAATAAGTTGTGCTAGTGGGTATCCCATAACAGACATGTTAATACAGCAGGGACCCAAGTTGCAGCAGTCAGAACCAATTGAAACATTAAAAAATTAAGGATTGCACAGATGGCAGAGTTTAAAGACACAAGAAATTAATTAGGAAATGAAGGGTTATAACCAGTGTATTAATTAGAAAGAGAATACCACAAGGGGGTAGAAGTGCACAAAGTATAAAACAAGAAAATCAGTTCAAGCCCAGATGTGATCCATTTGTAGTTGTTCCCATTTGATAGTAATGAAGCAGATAATACACATTGTTTGAATAATCCCTGTATTGTCCATCTTTAAGTGCCAAAACATTTTAGCCAAGTCTTGTGCCAACTCCACAATACATTGCAATCTATAGTTTCAAAGCTCTTGAATATACTTGGAAAGCAGACTATTAACAACAGTCTTAAAACATTACAGAAAGCCAGAATTTGTCTTAAACACATTTGTAAAATTGTTTTAGTAAAGAAATCCTTTAGATTATTTTTGTTTTCGACTCTTTTAGGGCTTTTTCTAAGCACAATACGTTTAGAGAAGTTTCACTGAACAATTTTAGACATTGGCATACTTTATAGAAAACCATATCATGTATTCACCACAGACTAATGTTTGAGATCTTGAGATTTAAAAAGGACATGCTTGGCTCATGACATTAAAGCAGAACTTTAGGTCAAAACATAAAAACATAATGAGACCCAGTCTCATTAATAACTGAAGACCTGGAAAATATTTGAACCTAAAGTTTCTCACACTACATTGCTTTGGACATACAGTAGAAGGTAGTTTTAAAAACAGAATGACATTTTAGAAAAATAAAGGTCCCAATATTGCCACCACACACTGCTGAGACAGATATCAGACAATACAGTTAGTCTATTACATGGCACGCAAAAAAAAAACCAAAAAACCCCACTACGATAATATCTTGCCCAATCGCTGTATGATCACACCAATAATCACTTGTTTGGTGACATACTAGCATTATTAATTGATCCAAACAGGAGGTGGCATGATAAACTGGACAATTACCCAATCCTGACAGAAGATTTAGGGGTATATTTACTAAGCAGGGAGATTGCAGTGAAATTCGAATTTGGGGAAGTTGCCCATGGCAACCAATCAGATTTGAGCTCTCAGTTTCATTTTACACTCTGGAGAATGTGA
>JABWIB010003888.1:11497-31859 GCA_016617825.1 Platyplectrum ornatum
TGGAGACTGGGCACATATAAAAGGGGCAGAAATGGAGGCTAAACACTCATACACAGGGCTGAAACGGATGGTTTGGCACGCAAACAAGTAGAAATAAATATTGTACACAATAGATCACCATAGTTCTTGTCCCACAGTTTAGTTGCCCAGGNGCTGTCAAAAAGCCTTAATCCAGCCCTGCTGATACCCTTTACCTTAGTCTTCTGTGATNTTAAGAACCTTTCTGTTGCAAAGTGATTATTTAGTTGTATACTNTGTACCTAATTATGCTCCAGGTTTGGCAACTGGGGACCAATCAACACTTGTCCTCTGAGTGGTATCAAGACCAGGACAATATTTTTGTTGTTACACATTTATATACTGTACATGGAAGGAGCTATCTTTGAGTGTAGAGATAACAAGACCNTACACAACTGTTAGTTAGTCTGTATATTCCATTACTCAGCAGTTATTTAAAAGTTAATTAAAAGTCAGTGTGTAAGTTACCAAGCTTCCATTTTTTGCGTATTTCTTAACCAGTATATGCAGGTGACATGGGGACACTCTCTGTGGTTTAGTAGTGTGCCAAAGCTTTCAGCAGAATTACAAGTACATAGTTAAAGAGCTAGACTGTTAGCTCCTCAGGCTTCCGGATCTCAGCAACAATATATGCCTGAGCACAGTATTGCTCATATGGAAAGAATAACTATGTATCTGAAATCTTTCACAACAGAATGGGCCCGCAAGGTAGTCCTTCTGGCAGCAATAGGATTAGAGGAGAGATAGCACAATCCCTATTCCCCATTTCCACTGATACACAGACAGATTGTTCTGTTTGATTTGATCNGTGCAGTGTCTGGGATACCAGGCTGTTCATTTCCTGCATATGCCTTGTTCAGTGAAACAGCAAAACTGCCAAGAACTGAGAGCCAAGTGAGAAACTCAAGTTGCTAATGAGATGGGGCCTGGCGGACGCTCATCTTCTTTTCCACATGCAGTTTCCTTCTCTCCCAGACTCACCAAATATATTAAGTGGCCTTTCCAGCGTCCCTCTTTACTTGGTTCTCCTGTTCTCTTCACATGTAAGCCCCTGCTATTTATTGAACTCTACTATTGTCCCCTTCTGACTAATAAACAGAACCACATTCTTACTAGCTCGGGGAAAGGTCTGTAAATAAAAGCAAATATAACTTGAGGATGGATAATGAATTACAAGAAGCTTGCATACTGTGGTACTCTGTTCCAATGAAACTCTGCTTTAGTACATGGCAGAGGAATAATGAATAACATGTCAAATTAAAAGGAGATACTGTACTTGCTTCTTGCACACCCCAATATGCAAATAAACCATATTCATACTCTTATGTAATAACATTGTCTTGGCTGCTTTTTCATTNGAATTGAGAATGTAAATTACATCAAATATTTTTCTAGTTTATTTTGTTCTCTAATACAGTATATACAGCAGCCATCACTGTTCAACGAATATTGTAATCACACAACTAATGGTCAATTTCTGCTTTTTTTTTATGTCTCAGAATTACTGATTCAGTGATACTTACATTGGTTCCCATTCATATACAATACAGTAAAACCTGTCTAATAGGACCACCTCTGGGACAAGCTAACATTGGTCCTATCCGACAGGGGGTCCCATTCAGAAGATAAATTAGAAAAACAACTTACAGTTTACTTAAACATACTGCACATGTGCTATACTGTTATTAGACTTGGGCTAGGAAACATCGTCTCTCAACTCTTATTCTGTTTGCAACTAATGAAATTTAACTCCCCTACAATTCAACATGGTTTTGCCCACTCTTGACTAAAAGTCATGAGTCATCGGGCCCCGTGTCCTGATAATCCCAATGTGTGAATTCACAAAAAAAATGTACAGTGTGCTTAATCCAGATTCTGATGGTCCCATTAGGCAGGTACATTTTAGAGAAAGGGTGGTCCTATGTATCTATCCCATGTTCAAATGCTATGGTAATAACACACTGAATGTTNAGATAATATTGCAAACATTTGCAAACCAGAGATGGGCGGTGGGAGGTTAAGGGGGAGCTGGTGAAACTATTTCTGCAAGACACACGGATACAAAAGGTATTTTTTTCATTAATTTAATAAATTGTTTGGAGAGGTGGTTGGTACAACATAAGGGATTCCAGCTATTCCTTTGGACTTCTTAATGCTTCTTATCTCATTACAGAAATTCGGAAATACTCATTCCTCAATATATAATCAGTAACAACTTATCAGGTGCACACGGAAATAGTAACATAGTAGTAACATAGTAACATAGTAGTTGAGGTTGAAAAAAGACGTCAGTCCATCAAGTTTAACCTATAGGATCTCCTGCGATCCTAAATTTTATCACTGAAATTGATCCAGTTTAAATATACAAGAGCTCCCTNCTGATTAAGATACTAAATAACTTACCAGTCATAACCCTGAATACACTTTACCTCTAAAAATTTGTCTAACCCCCTCTTGAATTCATCTATTGATCCTGCCATCACAACCTTCTCAGGCAATGTCGTAATGCTGATCAAAACTACAGCNGTAATGCAATAGATAATAAAAGATTTCATCCATGTGCCCAATGCAAACTGGCGATGCAGGGCAGAGGGCACAGCTGCAAAAACATGAAGCAGGATGCTGCACCCGTTCCACCTAGCCTATGGCATACCTGTTTATCGAGCAGTCTTGTCCATTCTTGTTAAATTGCTAGTGGTAAAAGTACAGGTACAGAACATACCATCTGTCTTGNGAGTTTATCCTGTTATTGCCTATAAAACCCAAATGTAACAGAAAACACAACTGCAGCTACAGTTAACTAATAAATGACCCTTAAAGATGGGACTGAACAACAAAAATTATTATAACAAAATACATATTGTATATATATAATTCCCCATGTATATGAAAAAGTAGTACGTCCTTACACATCTGCCAGAGTAATTAAGCATGGCATAACAGTAATTCCTGCCATGCTATGTTGGATGAATTAGAGAGTTACTTTAACACTTGACACAGGATCTTTCCAGTTCCATTAACATACACTATAGACACCATATATCTTCCAGGAATATTCAATATACCCATAGACCCTGAATGCCATCTTGGATGTTCTATATTTCCCTTATCACTTGATAACACTGGACTGGTCTATATAGACATCCTCAGCTGTAGATGCTATGTGATACCATTATACTATTGGATCTGTATTGGAATGCTTTCCAATGGTGGGACATATGGGCAGTGTAATGTGAATCTTAGAGGTGATATAGTGATCCTAATTTACATATGATCCTAATTTTTGTGCATGCATGGGGAGTGTCCTTTTCATCATCCGCATGAATCTTTTAACCATCACTGTATTTACATACAATAGGAGATTAATGAAAGAACATCCGGAGTGGTCATGCACGTTCATTATGGGTGATTTACATACTGCTTGCATATATCGCCTATAATGGGTCATTTCGGATCCAGTCCAATGTTATCATTGACATGTTTTGACCTGTTACCCATTCTAACCTGTGTTCCTCTTCTGCCTTCTTTATTTTCAATTNTCGGTCTTCTACCCCTACTTTCACTCTTCTCCCACTGCTCAATTCTTTACTCTTCTGCCTATCCCATAAATGCTTCCTTTCTGTTCCTCCAATACAAATCCTTATAACTAATGTTATCCTCAGTCACAGGAACAGTGAGAACATTTCTTTATCTTAATAAAAACTCTTTCAAAAATAATTTCTCTGCAGGAAATAACAGAGCTACTTTTGCCAACAAATCTAGTGTATTCAGTCAGACACAATAACATTTCTCTTTACACACTATATTCCACACACACTTGTTATTCCTACTACAGAAAGACCCCTATCTTCCTTTTCGATCCCATCCCCACACCCGCACATCATATTTCCTTGTACAGTATAAGCATTCGTATAATTCCATCTTCTGCACTATGTAACGCAACCTTTTTAAGTCCTCCTATAAACCCTTAAATTGATCCTTATAACTAATCTTATCCTCAGTCATGGAAAAAGTGAGAAGCTTTTTGTAGGGTTTCCAGAGGCTGCGAGTTCAGAGCAACTGCAATGTTAAGTAGCACACTGAATGAGGAAAATAAATCTGCTTTTATCAAAATGCCAACCGCCTTGACTGTAATATATTCTAGCTTAATAAGCGAGCAGTGTCCCCTGCCTGCACAGACATGTACACGCAATCTAAAAAGTGCCAATTTAGGGAAAAAATAATAGGCACTGCTCTCTGGGAAATGATATAAAGTTTAACATTTACAAGCTGCAAACACTCCATTCTCTCTCTACAGATATACCAATAGCTAAAATTTGTGTAAAATTATATAAAACTGTCCTGGGCAAAATGTTTCCATACAATTCGTGCTGTGTATCAATATATATTATATGTCATAATTCATATCATTTACCTTACAGCACATCTGATATGGAGGTGCTCACGCAACTGAACCCAATCTAGACCCCAACACAGACCTAAATATGCATAGTTTATGCCACTTGCACCAGCCACAGGGAATGATAAATTCCAGGAAGCTGCTGATGACTGGCACGTCACAACCTATTTCTGACCACTGCACTAGAGTTTANCATTTTGAACACCACACAAAAGTATTTCAAAGTATTTCTCACTATTCACTATGCATTTTCCTTGTCACTAAAGCACTCGCACAAAGCATAACCACCATTTCCAGTATACAAACAGTGGAGTTCCTAGCACTTGGATTGCTGAGAAAAGGGAATGTATCAGCGAAAGTAGCTGCACAGTTGCTGGCTATAATATGTATGTACGCAACCGGCCGTAACTACTCCTAGATCCGGACCTGGAACTAGATTTACTAAACTGTGTGATTGGAAAAGTATAGATGTTACCCATAGCAACCAACGACTTAATAAAGAATAAAGGAACCTCCATGTGACAGTAGGCACAATAGCAGCTGCAGTCCTGAAGATTGCATGTTATTAGGGTTTTCTTATGGCATACTGGAACATCATTGGGTTATCCTGTAGATGGTCTTAGTTCTTGTGAGACTCATAGAGGAACCAGAGCACATGTATGATGTACAGCAGGGTGTACATGTGGGTGGATACTGATAATAGATTATCATATATAAAAGAATAGGATATTTGTCATATAAGTAACTAATACAGTTAAAATTAACACATTATTTATTTAAAACTGCTGGGCAAATCTATAGTCTATAAATCTCCAGACAAAAGGAAGACGTACCTTCTGCCACCCTAGAAAGAGTCATCGTAGACATCAGCCAGCACATAAATCCCCAAATAATCCTTCACGTTCCAGTGACAAAGTAATTTTTACATTAGTGCTATCATCAGGTTTCCTCTCTTTCACAAAACTGCATAAGAGAGGAAACTTGTAGACTCCCAATCGGTGCTGATGTATCTGTGATGTATTGTACTATATACTAATCCCACGGGCCATGATTATGAATTAGGGTCCTTTGCAGTTTTCACATTGAACCAGATCCAGAGATAAACATAAGTTACCTGGGCATAACCATGTTAAATTGCAGGGAGGTAAATGTAATCTAACAGTGTAAAAGTAACACTGGTCAGTACCTGTGTGCAATAAGCAAAAGTTTTCTCCTTACATGCAAATAAATAAAATGACCTTTACTTCCCTATGCTGACAATACATTTCATGCTGTTCTGAATCTGTACTGGTTTTCAAGCCATTATAATGACACTACTATGTCATCTGCTCCCCTACCTTTACACCCCTTTCTCCTGACATTGTTTCCCTTTTCTATGGTGCTGTTTGTTTTGTATCTTTAAAAAAATAAGAATCCTACAGTAAAATTTATTTCCCAGCGTCAAATAATGTACTTTATCTCTGTTTCGCACAGAAAGCTAAGAGAAAGCTCACACATTTTAAGAATTGCCTAGAGTACAAACTAATGATAATTTGTGTTCCGTGCTTGTGTTACTGAATCTTAATAGCAAAGTCATAATATATTATAAGTAATGAAATTAAATATATATATATACAAATACATTTCTCCAAGTAGCTATGCATTAGCAACGATTCCGATTCACAGAGAACTGCTCTACAGTACATGTGTAACAGGATAGGACGGGACACTTCTATTTTTAGGGTTATCCTAAGGGGATTTTGGGACTGGGAAAATGACGCTGTAAGCAACTAGTTAAACGTGAGGCTTTTCTGGCGGGCACCTTGGAGGAGAAAGATAATTATACCCACTGCACCTTTTAATAATGGGATTACATAACAGCAGACCAGGTCAAAACATATATACGATTTAATAGCTGCTAACCTTTACATATATTTTGAGGGACATAGAAATGTCACAGTGTGTAATCATCTTTTTTTCCCTTGCTTAAACTAAATTTAAAGTAGCTACATTATTTATGCCATGCTTTTTCCTACACCTACTATACATTCACTAGAGCACCTACACAGAATAAATCAGATTATATCAACAATGAACATGATTATTACTATTCTTATTCTTCTACAATGTCCATGTGGTGGAAATAAACTCCACTGCTCATAGTATACCAGCAGAATGTTGTCTAGAGTTATGAGAGTTTTAGAGTTATATATCGTATGGATTTCCCATGAAAGCCATACGAGTAGTGCCCTTAATCACATTTATAGCCTACCTACCCCAAGTTAGCTCACCATATGAATAAAGATTTGTATGCAACGCTGCTGCCCATGTACTTCTGGTAACACATTAATCAGTCACAAGTGCTGAAATTAAGAGATGGGGCTCCGATTCACTAGAGGCACTAGGATGTTATGTCAGCCCCAGCCAACTCCCTGCTGTGTGCTGCACCGAATAATCCAGCATTATCTACTTTCTCATTCTGTCAGTGAAACAGAAGGTGGTTGATCCTACCAAGAGTCTAGGGGCAGATTCAATTCCCCGTTTAGACAGCAAACAGTTGGCCGCGCACTTTTTCCCATCTATTATGGTACTCAAAACTTGTGTCTTTTTATACGCGGCTCTATGGGCCACGAGGAAGAAAGCCACACGTTTAGTAGACTAAGTTTTATATTTTAATAAGATGGATTTTTATAACATGGCAAATCACAATGGGACTACCAGGGAAATTTCCAGCCTTCATAGAGGCCCAGACAAGTGATTGCCAGGGCAGGATCTCTATTTGCTATTCCACTTCAGCTGGGCTGGAATGGGGGCACTACAGTGTTACTACAAATGAGCTATTGTTTCAATCTGTAACAGCAGATGAGTACCAGCAAAAAAACAAGTAAAGCATATTTATCCAGACCCTCCAACATGACACCTTTCCACCAGGTACATACTACGCTACTCCTGAGCTTCCAACTGCCACTCACTTTCTCTTCAGCACAGTAGATATAAAGGTTGTTCCTTACATTTAATTTAAGAAGATTTACTAAACTGCAGAAAAGGAAAAATGTTGACCATAGTTACCATAGTTCCCATTTTCAAGTATCTAATAGGACAATGTGTGTTGATCACAATGTTTTTTTTAAGAGAAGACACAATTTGAGATAAAGGGACATGTTATGTGCAAATTTCACCCAAACTGACTTTCACATGGGTAAAAGAAACCAATCACTGTTACACACTCCAAATTCTTGCATTTCATGGGAACCTATTCTGAATTCTATTTGTATATTCACATTTCACTGAATGTATGGTCTTTAAATAAATTTAGGGCAATGCCAATCATTTTTTTGGCTTTGTGGTGTAGTTGCAATAGAGTAGAAATATTATATGTACAAGAAATCATTTGAGCTGAAATGTATAAAATATATCTTTATTAACAATAGAACATATTTGAGTACACACATATTAATTACAGTACGGATGTTTATTATTATTGTTTTGTTCCTGGCTAATGGTCATTGGTGTTTTTAAATATGTACCTAGTGATAACTGCTCTATCCTCATGGATTAAGTACACTATGTTTCACAAATATATAAACTGGTGTCTGTAGTAAGTTGCATTTGCTAGATGTTGGTAATCAGTGGGTCTAACTAAACCTCTGTGCACTGCTTAAAACTGCACATATGAGTTGGTTGCAAAACTGATGTACATTATTTACTAAAATAACTTATTTAAGTCTGTTTCTCTCTTTATTTGTTTCTTTCTTTCTTTATTTCTGACATGATTTACCATAGAGCAAGCATATCACCAAATGCATTATCATTTTAAGCAAATATTATAAAACAAGTCTGAGTATAGCAGATATGCAGGTAAGAGGGAATTGCGTGCAAGCTTACAATCTATGCAATCTACACACTCTAACTGTACAGTTTAATATGCATTGTTAGTTGTCTGCATCATATGCCTGTGGTGTAATAATAGCATAGCATGCCAGTACAAAAGCTAAGTCTGCAAACTGGCTTAAATAAGCAATGCTACATGTCTGCATTTATCCTCATGTGCCAGACCTGGCAGAGGATTCCCTAAGGGGTAAGGGAGGTAGGGTCGCCAACTCTGTCAGGGACTGAAACTGTATTTTATCATGTTATTGACACAATAATCTTCCTGATGTGTACTCAGCATTGGATTTGTCAGGCAACCTCTGAAAAACATGATAGAAATAGATGACCACATCACCACGTCATGTACCATGTGCGATGTGATGACGTTACGCTGCTTCCAAGCTACCAAGGAGGGCGGAGGGGTGACAGTCAAATCCCCACCCATTCTGTCTGTCTGTCTCATTGTACGGCGCTGTGGACACTTTGTAGTGCCTAATAATTAAGCTATAATAATAATAATATACTGGCTATGCATGCACGAGGACTCGAAAGTTACATGGTGTGGGCTGAACTGAGGGCTTGTGTGACAGATCTAATTGCGTAGGACACTCATGTGCACAGGGCTGCAGGCTTGGCTTCTGAGGTAGGGGCTTGTGGTAGGTATGTGAACTCAAATTTTCAGTCTGAGTGAGAGGAGTACCAGGAAAATGATTACGATTGATTCAAAATTTGTGAGCGGGATGAGTGCTACCAGACACAATATTTGAAACTGGGTCCAGTCCATTACTACTGGTGGTCATTGTATTACTAGTGTTCATTTTAAGTCAAGTCAAGTAATAGTGATGATAAAGTGATGACATCATGATTTGAATTCACAGGGTAAGAAACTAAGAAAGAAAACACATTAAAAGGTTTGATCAAGAAAGGCAAGCTAAAAATCTAGTATCACTGACAGCGTTTTTAGATGAACAGCACATGATAATGTGTCATGGACAAGATGTTTTCAGAACTATATATGGAATTGTATAGCTTAATTTTTCACTTCATCAGCAGAGATTATAAATACTTATGTTATGCTAAGAGTTTATTTTTACTATTTATGTACAATAAAAGATTCATAATAAGCATTTCATTTTCCTACCAGGATGATCAAAATGACACAAATCCAAAAAACAACCAAAAACATTTCATGTCTAGGTATGTTATCTTAACAGATGCAATGTCCTTGTGCCTTATTATACTACCAATGGCCTACATTGACTTTTTTCTACCCCCTTGTATGCATGAATTATAGATATAGATATAACTTGATCCATATTTACTTACTATAGTAAAAGTGGCATGGGGGCACCTAGTGGTTGCCAGTGGCATGGTGACACTTGTACTGCATACAAAATTCATGTATGCATTGACTTTATGATGTCTTGATAAATATTAATTACATTCCACTCTATGCACAGGGTGGAATGATACTTCCATCAGCTTTCTGCAGGGGTGGGACATGAGATTACAATGGACACTATAGTTATGCCAATCCAACTTGTAATGGTCAAGACTTGCGATCAGTCACCAATTTACTTTTGCAGCTTTTGAAAGTGGGTGGTGCAAGGGAAGTGGGCGCCTGGATGTCCTTAATTATAGCAGATACAATATATTTTCTTAAATCAATATTTTTAAAATAAATTAAATACATTGAAACCCCTCCAATCAACTGAATAATACAAAAAATACACACAAATGCATATTTTGTCACAATACTTTGCATACTGTATGACAGGCAAACGTCACATAACAATAAATGATCTCATATATGCAATCCATTTGTTTCATAGTATCCCATTCTTTACGCAAAAATAGAGTACAAGCAGTCCCCTAAACATGTGGTGACCACAGGAGGTCACCATTGTTACATAAACACTGATTTAATTGTACTGAGTATAAACTACTGTACGTCTATTTCCTATGAGAAAGATTTAGTATTACAGTGATAATGATAGAGTGATATCAGCTACATACTACTTTCCATTGCTGGAGCAACTATTAAATATGATGTTACTGCAAAGATGATCTTCCTGTATATGACTACAGCATTAATAATTTCACACACTGAAGGGATAAAATATAACAATACATTTAATGCACATAATAGGAACACCTACAATAATTAAAGTCTATTATTTTGACACTATAGATACCTTGGATTAAAATGAAATGTTATCATTGCAGTGTGTACTGATATTTTTATTTGACTGCCTATCTCTCTGTTTATGGTATTTAGGGGCTAATTCAATTCTCTAGTCGTGAAGTTTTTCCTCCTTCTGCAAACAGCGTAAGGGAGAAAAACTTGCATTTTAGCTCGCGGCTCATTGAGTCGCATATTAAAAAACCGCAACCCCCCTGTACCGTAAGAGAAGGGAAAAAGCGCACATCATGCTTTTTCCCGTCTTCGCGCGGGATTGAATCGGCCCCCTGAAACCTGTATTTGGCCACAATTTATTTTGTAGCTTCTAATGACATAAAATGAGCCCAACTCACAATTAACTTGTGAATAGACTTTTTGACTTAGGGAGGGCATCTGTGCGGATAAGGCATGTCAGTGGGAGAGACTAGCATAGCATTGTAGCACTGTAAAGATGGGTACACACGGTTATCATTCCAAATGATAAACAAGTCCTTGGAATAATATTGTGCTAGTGTGTATGCTGCAACAATCCTATTTAAGCTTGTCAAAGTATGACACATCTTTGACTGGATGTTTTGAACCTTACAATTAGCTAGCTTGTGTAAATCAGATGTAGAGAATCTGAGAATGCATCAGGCAGATTTCTATCGTTTCTTTTTTATTTCCGCAATTGTGAATTAGTGAATAGAGCCCCTAGTCTTTAAGGGCAGCCTGTAACCTGCTACCTTATTCATTGCTGCTTACTTCCATTATATACACCTACATACACATGCATGTCCATATATATATATAGATATATATATAAAACTAGAGATAAAACATTATGTATGCAAATGAATTGATAGTTAAATGTTCCATAATTTGTGAATCTCCCATAAGTTCTCCTCTGTGTGTTATGGTATGATATTCGGTGCAACGCAAAGGACCAAAAGAGAAATTTGGTGTTGCTGTATTTAATGAGGTTGGTTTCTTCTCAAAGACTCCAAAGCTTTAGCAACAAAGGATTGCATTATACTTTTTAATTTGCAGTTTTTTTCCTTACATCCATGTGAAATGATAATGTCAGACATGAATAAAGCACACACACTAACAAAAGAGAGAGAGATTGTGTGATTCAGGATGCCGAAAAGAGGAAAACTTGCCGTTCGCAGAGCGCTGTGCTTTGACAAGCTGACAGTCGGAATATTTTTTCAGAACCCGCTCTTTCATTTATAATTCATCCTGTTGGAAAAGTCTTTAATGCTTTTCTTACCAACTCGCAATGCATTTTCAGCAAATATAAAGCACTTAGCAATTGTACATTGTCTGTCATTAAATGTTTTATGCGTGTGATTCCTTTATACATACACACATTGATTAGAAGTCCTCATTTCCAAAACGCCAGAAAGTGACTTCATTTATACAGGTGGACCTACATTTCATCCACAGTACATGCTTATCCTCTTGTACCTCTATGCAGCCGGTAACAAGACAACACTCTGATCCGTAAAATCCTTCCAAACTTTAGGCTCTAATATTACCTTTCCAGCAGTTCTTTCTGGGTCTCAACCTAACTACACTACTCTCTACATCCTCTATATATCAGGGTACAAAAAAGTTATTTTCTTGCTATACACCACTTCATTCCTTTCACTTTTCAATGTCACCAACATGCTAATGACACCAAGATCTATCCTGTCCTCCTGGATAGAAACAGAGTGTGTAACCACATGGCCCATCTAGTCTTCCATCCATCCTCCACTTGTTTAGTCCCTACTCCCCTAAATTATTAATATCACAATATAAAAAAGGGAGCAACTATGTACAATAAACATAACATGTAACATAATAGGTACATAGAGAGATGGGGAGAGGGGAGCGAGAGATGTAAAATGTAGATGGGTAGGGAAAGTGATATAGTGTATAGGTGCAGGGAAGGAGATATGTAAATGTATGAGACAGAGGGGGGGGCATGTGTAATGAAGGGGGTGCAAGAAAGCAGAAGTGTATTGGAGAGGGGCACAAGAAGTCATGAGGGTAAAGGGCTTGGAATTCAGATGTGGTAGTTGTGTATTGGAGTGGAACCGGGTGTGTAATGGAGCTCCTTTAATCTCCATTCTGTTCGCAGACCTTCACATGGGACACAAAGGATCAATCAACATTCATGTTAGTAAAGTTATTAACCGACCATTTAACAGATTTGCCTGACTATTAGTCACTAAAAAACGTACCCATCCCCCCTTGTATAGTTGCTGAATGTTACTGAGTGCTGTTCAAATGAATTGTCTAAAAATTTAAAGCAAAAACAAAAGCCATTAAAAATGATGCTGTCTCAAACACGAACTATGCAGGTGTCTATACTCCAAACGGAAAATATAAATCTGTGATTTGTCTGATGAGATAAACAGGAAAGACACAAACATCTAGTTCTTTATTCCTAGCATTTCGTTAATCTCTCTGCATCTGTTCAGATATTGCTATATAATACAATGTCCATCATGTCGTCATTTAAATATGCAAACAAAAAGGCCCATTTAATGTCGCATATTCCATTGGACCAATCTTTATTAAAAAGAAAATAGCTCACACAATATGATCACACAAATAAAGNATAGTTTAAATCATAGTGATTGTACACATAAGTGTTGGATTAATGCTATGTCCAAATTGTAATATTAGTGCATATGTACTAGACAATTCTTACACTCAATAAAGAACTGTAAATGTGGGTTTTTAATAAGCCTTTACTTTTGTTCAATTTCAGCACTGCCTGCAGTGTTCACAGGCACCACTGGCTGATACAATAAAGTAGAGTTATATAGGAGTGCTCATTAAGCTCANAATATTCTACATTTCTGGTGGATCTTTGAAAAAAAATGCTATAAGTGTATTGCACACTGAAAGTATTAATGTCTGCCCTACAGCACTGTGTGATCAAATCAAAGTTGTTTTTGTAGATAAAAAACAGCAACTGATATTTATATTCTCTCATTTACTGTATATACTCGAGTATAAGCCTAGTTTTTCAGCACATTTTTTTGTGCTAAAAGTGCCCCCCTCGGCTTATACTTGAGTCACTGTCCTGTATTATGTCAANGTGTTATCCTATTTTTTTGAGGTGAAATTTGGCGTCTCGGCTTATACTCGAGTATATACGGTATATAATTTTGATCAGGATACTATAAGATTTTGCATATGGGAGTAATGTTAATTGTGACTATGTGGTCTTTACGGCAGACAACCAGCTAGAATCTGATTGGATTCTATGGGCAACATCTCCACATTTTTATTCCTGCAGTTTAGTGAATAAGGGCCTTAGTCACAATTTGGAAATACACAAAGGGCTCTATTTATAAAGCCCTTAGCACTTCATTTCGAAGCGTGTGATATTTATAACCACTAAGAGCGGAGTCTATCACTCCACTCTGAGCGATGCCCCCTTCACCTCCCTCTAATTTGTGTTATTAGAGGGTGGAAGGGGGAGGAAAAAGGGGGTACGTGTCTCCCACGAGAAAGTATATTGGGAAATTCTTCATGAAAAACTTTAAGGTAAAACATTATACAAACAGTAATTTCATTGCTGTTAAACATTCTATGCAGTACACCTGCAAATGCACAAACCTCAATCCTGCAAACATTTTGGACTGAAGCCATTTGTGAATCCTGTCTGATTTCGTTCATATGCAGAGTGCAGAACTCAGAAAATTTTTTAAAAATATGAATGCATGCTCCAAATGTTACCGGACGGAATGCCTAGCGGATAGAGCAATGGACCAGATCCAGATTTACACTCTGGCTGGCATTTATGCAGGTTCCCAATTCCTTGTGCTAGAAGTTTCACCCGCTGGGACGGTCCTTCTCCCCTACTGATCTCCTAAATTACATCGGAAGGATGGGGGAGGATTTAAATGATACAGTGTGGGCAGGTTTTGAGCTAATTCATGCGGTTATCAATCCCATGGACTACTGATCTGTACAAGTCACTAAAGGCAGTGGAAGCGCTGCTATACCCCTGCAATTCCCAAACAAGAGAGGTGCATGCCCCTCTCATGCATGCTGATCACGCACAGGATCCATAATTGGAGACTAGTTTTATTCATGTGTCTGAGCAATCGTATCTAAATTACATGATCCCCTTTACAACAGGGTTGCTGACTCACAAATTTTGGGCAGTTCTGCCAGTAACCCAGGACACCAAACATTAGACAGTGATTTCATGTAAATCACTGCCACCAGCCCTGATCATTACTATGAATAGGGGGGCTTGGTGACGCTATGCTCGCTCATTCATAACAAATATGGGGAATTTACCATCCAGGGATTTATGTAAATCACAGCCTCTGCCTCCCCATTGTGCCGGCCTTTGCTTTCTCCTGGGAGGGCAAACTAAAAGTCAGCAACCCTGCTCTAGAAGTGTCGTTTTTTTGCACATCCGGATAGAGCAGATTCATATGGATTGGTTAGGACAGATGTGTACACATACATAGAATGCAAAAACAGACAAACTTACTTATCAACATATATTAATGTCTACCTGTATATTATGGCACTGTAATAAGATGATACAATATCACTAATACGAGGACGAGTGTTCCTTATAGCAAACTCTTCAGCATATTCATTGTGAAGCTAAATTTAAACATCCTTGCAATAGAGTACTTTACATGTCCCATGAGTCTCTATCTTACCTCCAGTTTCAGTGCACTTTCACTTTGGTTACAGACACTTCATGAAACGTCTAGGCAGTGCTTGTCATGAGAACTGACACAGC
This sequence comes from Platyplectrum ornatum, assembly GCA_016617825.1. Lineage (NCBI taxonomy): Eukaryota > Metazoa > Chordata > Amphibia > Anura > Limnodynastidae > Platyplectrum > Platyplectrum ornatum. Next base: position 26,696 of record JABWIB010003888.1, read on the forward strand.
AGTGTTTCTCCCAGTTTTCAATGCCTAAAAAAGTGCTGGTGGATAGCAGTTTTTGCACCTTGAGTTAATATGTAGGCTTAATAGCAATTGAGGACAAAGGTTTGGGTGTCTTTTGAATGTCTAAAAGATGTTCTTGTAGTAAATCAGTGTTTCCCAGACACCTGGAGATCGGTAAAAGTGCTGGATTTTCAGATTCTGATTTTCAGACGCGTCTTCATTTCTATTTGTTACACAGTAACAGATAAGTAATAATACGAAAATCTCCACTCATTATCACCCCATGATTGTGGGTTTTTCACATTAATACTTAGTACCAACTAAGTAGTAATGCAAATAAAATTGCCAAACCACGATCGAGATGAGGTGAGTTAAAAGGCAATTCTGTTTAGAGATGGTCCATCCTATGGTCCTCCTTGTGCAGAGGTGGATTCCACAAGCACACTTGAAGCGTGTTCCTCCTTAGGTTTTTCTGATAGTTACATATATTGATCTACAGGAGGTAACTGATATTGGCAAACACTGTAAGCGAATGATTCTGTTACATATGAAAACAGCACTTTGCCCTGGATAATTGGTGAATGTAGAGTTGATGGTACTTGATTCAGAGGTAAAAGAACTGTGACAGCCTATAAGATAATGAATGCTTGCTTGCACCCCTCAAGGAACTCATCTATGGGTGTAGTGAGCATTTTTGACCCCACTGGTGTTTTGTAGAATTTTTAAACCTTTGGGNTGNGAAAATANNAAATGAAATTTTCTTCATTCATTTGTGGATTCACCCCAAAATTTAGTAGGAAATGCAGCCAATAATTTTGGTCCTCCCCGGCATCCTTAACATGGCAGCTGTCCCCCCGCGGTGCTCGTCTTTACGGACCTTCCACCTGCGCCGTATTTATACGGCGCAGGGTCGAAAGGGGTTAATGTTACCCCTCCCGCAGATTAATCTTATTCTTCTAGTTTTTATATGGCTAACCCTAGGACGCACCACCACAGTCCAGCCCCATAGGCCCTTCTCAGACGTCCCTGTTTGTTGGTATTATTATAACATAAATAAGTTATGTGTAATAATTTGAAATGACACAGAGAAATGTATTAAACATTCTTACTGAAATGGAATCCTTCGTACAAACACCATTGTTGGCTAAGACAGGTTCAAGACACCTTCGATATGGAAACTAGTTGAGTGCATTGCTCAGGTGTGATCTTTGTTGTGTCTTCAAATATTGAAAGTTCTGTGGGCCTCTTTATGAACTTTGATATTTAGTTCTTTCCATGAATTTTCTATTAGATTTAAATCGTGTGATTAGCTGTGCCATTTTAGCAGCTTTATTTTCATTGTTTGAAATTGAGAGTGTCCTTGGCTTTTTTCATCTTCAGCATCTTAGAGAGGACAGCAGATTTTTTTATCAAGAATGTTTCAGTTAACACTCTGATGGTATTTGTATTTCTTGCACTGTTTCTTATGACGTTTTTGCTTTTGTATACACTTTGCATTTCTCTACATCTCCAATAAAAATAGTTTGAAAGAAAAAAAAAGAAAGCTTCAGTACATTTTTCCATTGCCCCTTCCTTCAACAACATGAAATATGCCACTACTGAATGCTGAAAAGAAGCCCCACAACATGATGTTCACACCTCCAAACTTCACTGTAGTTTTTTCGTACCATTTCTCCTCTAAACATGGTGTCTAATGTTGCATCCAAAGATTGGTCTCATCTGACATTCTCCCAGCCAGTATTTCACACATTTGTCCAAATGTTGTGCAGCAACCTTTAAACAAGCTTCAACATTTCACCCTTTTCTTCATAATGGAGTCTTGCATGGTGATCATGGCGATTGAGGGCATCACTTATTGTTTTCTGTGAAATAATTGTTCCATTTCTTTCTGAAGCTCTCGACAAGTGGTCCTTGGCTCTTGGACAACTCTTTTGATAATACTTTTCACTTCTCTGTTGGAAATCGCGTGAAGAGCACCTGGTTGTGGCCGGTTTATGATGAAATGACAGTGTCACTGGAATACCATCAGTATGTTTTACTACAATTAGGTAGTGAGGGTCTTGAGAGAGCTCTTTTCATTTAGCCGTAAAGAGATGTTTCTTGAGTGACACCTTGGTAATGAGACACCTCTTTATAGGACATTAGTTGGGACTGAACCAGCTTATGTTAATTTTCACTGACAAGGGGCAGGATTTCCTTCTAATTACTGATAGACTTCAGCTGGCGACTTGGCTTTCCATGCACCTTTGAACCTCATATGCTTTCATACTATTACATGTAATTTACTTTATGGACATCTATGGTTTGGTTTTTTTGCATGTGTGGATTGTATTTGTTATTGCTGACATTTGGTAAAAAATTAATTACAAAATATAATTACTGTGAAAAAGGTTATAATATATATATATATATATATATATATATATATATATACACACACACACACACTGTGGCAACTCGGCAACTCGATTGGAATGTATAGATACACTATGCCATAAGTTAAAAGTGTTGTTCTGTCTAAATACTGAACGAGTTAAAGAGAGTCCAAACTAAAAAAACATTTCTCTTTATTTGTGTCATCCTACATAAAGGATAACAAAATACAGAGACATTACACATTTCGCTAATATGCCCATGGTCCCTTTGTGTCTCTGCATTGTTACAGCTGAGGGCATAACAAAGTGACAAGTGTCCTTTATAGAAAGACACACAAAAGGAACAGCTAGAAAATTGTCTTCAAACTTTGGTTCCCAGATCTAAAATAATCATCAGCCAAATTTTTTACTGTGTACTACAATCAACTGAACTCACAAAAAAGGGACTGGCGTCAGCTAACCTTACACAACATTAATGAGCACCCCTAGAATAGAACTTCAGTGCCTTACAACTTTACTTGGCGCTCACTGAGTTAAGTAAAACACAGACAATGTAACAACTGTAAACAATGAACCCAGAACAATGGCACAAATGCGTCAAACCCTCCTCATGACGTTTAACAAAATCAATTCAAGCCATTTTTCACTGGCTCTAGAACAGTTTTAGAAAAATCTTACAGTGCTCATGATCACAGACCATTAGCACTATGAAGTTATATATCTTGTTATTATACATATATATGTGTGTGTGTATATATATATATATATATATATATATATATATATATATAAATAATGGTATATCCAAAACATGTCCCCATTTTTATAACGGTTTTTAAAATCATGGTAAATACAATATTTTGAGCAAAATGTAGATATGTAAGGCATATATAGATATATATATACATATATATATATATATATATATATACATATATATATATATATATATATATATTATATATATACACACACACACTGTGATATTCCCACACCCTAATATATCCCACAAAGTGGGGTATTACATTAGGAGTATGGATATAGCACAGCCCAAGTCTATCCCCTGTACAGTAATTCCCTGGCAGATTGCCAAGGAAGTCAAATATTATTGACTTACTATTGCACTTACTAGTATCTTTACATGCAGGGAGAATACTTTATTGTTGCATTTTGCACACAGATACTGACCAGTGTTACTGTTACACTGTTATTAGACTTGTGCTGGAAATATCATCTCTCAACCCATACTAATAAACTGCGAAACGGCTGGAGGTCGCTCCCCTTCCCTCCTCCACACCCAATAAATGACACTGACACAATAAACACTGAGATGGGACTTACAGTTAAAAGAGGGGGCAGAGTTTATTAATTAAACCAAATTGGGCCAAATGGAAATTATAACCATATGGCTGTATAGCCAGTGAAATCAGGGTGGCGCCTGAGCAGTGGGGGATTAAACTTACCTGAAACATTAATTCAAACCCCTTTTCCACTGCAGAGACCTGTGTAAAAACCCTTTACCTGGGTTTAATTTCTTGGAACCTTTTCCACCAAACTAAACCTGGGTCTATGTGCATAAACCCGGGTTTATTTTTTCAGTGAAAAAGGGGTAGAAGACACGCTCCAACTAGTAAGTAACTGAGGCTACCACTGATTGGCTGTTACACACAGAGAATGTGAACCAAGAGGGGCATTTATTTGCACTATGGACCGATAAAGTCCTTGCTTTCACTGAATACTGTTTGCAACTAATGAAATGTAACTCCCCTGCAATTCAGCTTGTTCAATAGTAATAGTAAGTCTGGATTATCACAAATGTACTATTCAAAATAAATGAATAGTAACAATTAAGCTTTTACTGAATGTTTAGGTTCAGTAAAAGTTGTTAGATGGAAGAGTTGCAGGGAAGGGTGCTCTGGCCTGTTAGCTGTCCTATCCTTGAGTGGAGACGATGACTGCGGGTGTGTGGGATGCAGAGTTAAGCTGGCTCAGACTATTATGTGATGATCAGACTCCCCCTGCTACCGATGCACAGATAAAAAGTGTCTCTAGCGGCTGAGACTTTCATGCAGGAGAGGAAACAGCCGCCCTCTTCTTATCTGTTGCTTGGGGAAGACCAAAATAATGTATTGTGGTTGCCAAATTTCTAATAAACATCCCAGGGCTGATGGTTCTGCCCATGTATATAAGTCCCTCCTTATAATATTAATGTCTCTAGAAATAAAAGGACATTACACATATTTAGGGATATAACTCAAAGTATTTGGTACTTGCTAGGTTAAATATTTGGAGAATTTGTTTTCAATTGCTTATTTGTATTACTTGTATTGTATAAGATGGGCCCCATAACAAGTACAACAGTTACACAAATCAAAATGGTGTTCAATCAGCTCTCTCCATTTTCAAAATGTAACACAGATAGTCATACCACACAAAATAGTTAATAAATAATAATTACCATATGTCTTCTTTCTGTTGCCATCATTTTTTAAACCTCCTTTTACTTTTTTAGGGTGGTAGGTGGCCATAAACTTATTAACAATTTTTCACAATTTTCAGAAAATGTTAAAGTTTAAAAAAATTTAGGGATCAGTTCACGTAGGATGTGACTTTGAGGGCCTGCGTCATAGACACCCCCAAAAATGACCCCATTTAGAAAACTGCATCCCTCAAAGTATACAGAACAGCTCTCTGGAAGTACCGTAAATGCCGGCGTATAAGGCGACTGGGCGTATAAGACGACCCCCCAACATTTCCACTCAAAATATAGATTTTGTTATATACTCGCCGTA
>JABWIB010003889.1:4204-28542 GCA_016617825.1 Platyplectrum ornatum
ATCAGAGAATTATGAAGGACCAGATATTAAATTCCTGATGGAATTAATGAAGTGTATATTAACTAAAAATTATTTTCTATTCCAGCATTCATATTTTGTGCAGATACAGGGGACGGNGATGGGGTCGAACATGGCCCCATCGTACGCGAACNTGTATATGCACAAATATGAATCTGAACATATTCTAAATGATTCAATATTCTCTAAATTTATTTGTTTCTTTTGTCGCTTCATAGACGATTTGTTTCTTCTATGGAGCGGAACAGTTGAGGAATTGGAGAGTTTTGTCCACAAATTGAACACCATCAGGAGCTCTATCAGGTTCACAATGGAATCTAGTGTGGATGAGATCAATTTCCTGGACATTAAGATTAAACAGACTCCGGTAGGATTTGAAACTTCTCTATACAGGAAAAGCACTGATAGAAACACGATATTACATGCATTGAGTTTCCACCCGCAACCTTTGAAGTCAGGGCTACCATATGCCCAAATGCTTAGAGCAGTTCGAGTAACATCTAATAGAAACAGATTGAGGGAGACATTGATGGATATGGGCAATAGATTTTTAGAAAGAGGCTACAGGAAGAGNGAGATTGAGAAAGCTATGGTACGTTGTTTAGGGATAGANAGAGAATCATTATTGAACAATAGCCAGGAAGTAGGGCGTCGGGCCGATGAAAGANTGACATTTATTACTAAATATTCGAGTATGTCACAACAACTAAGAGAGGCGGTCNTTAAACACTGGCATATAATTACATCAGACCCTAGGGTAGGTCAATCGATCAGTGGACCCCCCAGATTTTGNTATAAGCGGCATTCTAATTTAAGGGACTCCNTGGTNAAGAACGACATAGTACCAGACTCAAAATTTACCTGGCTACAGAAGAGACCAGGGTCATACAAATGTAACGGCTGTGTGAACTGTAGCTTCTTGTTGGTTGGAGATGTTTTTACACATCCCACCAAGGATCTACAGATTTTGCATAAATGATTGGTCCAACAAATTTTACTAAAATATTCATATATATCTACATTCTTTTTATATTCTTCTGTATTGTTTTGTACTGAATTGATCTCTAGTTCCCTTCCTGTATGTATTAATGATATTTTGCTCTACCCTGTTATTAATAAAAAAAAATAATAATAATAATAATAATAATAATAATTATTGGTCCTCAAGGCATTAAGATAGAATATTATGATGTAAGAAAGGTTTTAAAAAGTGACTAGGTGAATAATTAATCTAGTCCAGAGTAGACCGGCCAACAGGGAGTTGGGACAAGATTTTGATTCAGGATTATTTGAACCACTCAGTGATGTTATGCAGATTCATTTTATGGAGTTTCAGGGCTTAATCTATAATCATACTGAATAATAAAGGTCTTATAAAGTAGGATATACATTTAAAATTACTACTTTTATATTATTCTTTAACTTTTAAAATTTACTTTTAACATTTAGTCATCAAATAGTCTATTGATTGCTTTTAGCAAGCTTTGTCTTATTTCAATTAAAAGAGGTAAAACAGAATGTATTCCTGGTTTTTGTTATCTGTTATTCTTTTGATTTTGAGGTTTAAAATTTGTATCCCTCCTTGTACTGTGTCACAGATGTCCAGGTCTCCAAGCAGTTTCCCCAATTGCATTAGGAATTGTTCTGTTTCATGTGGTAATTTAATAAGGGTCCTACCTTTAGATGACACTGTTCCTCTTTCGGTGTCACAGGAACCTGAAGGCAATATACATCTTTCTGTTACTGTCATAAACTGTCTCGCCACATCATTTTAACATTGGCAGTGAAAATGACCTTATTCTTTCAAGTCCATTCAATGAAGTTCAATGGAAAATTTCTAAATTGCCATATACTGTAGAGATGTCATGGCTTTAGACATAATTCAATTTTAAATCATCTTTTAAAAGACAATGATAGACAATGGTATAATTACTTGTTATAATTTTATATTTTCCTAACATAAAGGAATTACTTTAAATGGAATGGTATTTATTTATATAGCACTGCATTTTGTTCACAAGTATATTGTTATCCTTTATTTTTTATGTAATTTTTTTATTTAGATTTTGTGGAAGTGTATCCTTCTATTAGGCTAGAAGGGAATCAAAGGATGCCAAGATCCTCTCTCGGGCTGTGATTCAGAGCCCGGGTAAAGAAAAGATGAAAAGAATATTCAATTAATATTTCAGTAAATCAAAGATAATGAGTTATACGAATAAAATAGAGCACTTTTATTTAATTTTATTATGAGATAATCCTCTTCTTTGGTTGACCTGTTGAGAATTTTATACAACATAAATTATACCGAAATGCACATACATCACAAAATTTCAGCAGGGAACGACGTCCTACCCCGTCATAGTATGAACAAATGATTATTTCAATTTGCACACTGATAGATATGTAAAAAATAAATGCCCTCTCACCAACAAGCAGTGGAGCGTTTTCATTTTTTATAAAATTTTAATTCAGCTTTTTATTAATCATTATATAACCAAAAAATCTCTAATAACAACGGGAACAATTCTTTATATTCTTTACATGACTTTTCCTAGTACAATCATCCAGGAAAGCAAGTTCCTTATATTATATAAAACTTAAAGTATGAATCTGCAATGCCAGGCTAAGACTTTTCCCATGTTTACAAACATTTTCAGCTAGCAGACATATTGAACTTTCTCTGATTTTTTTCCAAAAGACTTTACATTAAAAATGTAACTAAGGTAAATTCTCCTCACATAATTACTATAAATGTAAAGAACCCAATGCTAATCTGTTCAACTGCCCATTTATTAGACACTTTTGGCTAAAGGTAAAAAAAAAGCGCAATCATACATTAGTATAATTTCATAAATTTCACTTTTGTATGGGCTTTTTTTGGTTTTCTACCTGTTTTATATAGGATTTATTTAGGTGCCGTAAGAGGGATAAATCAAAGACGTGATATATTAAGAGGAATAAAACATTTATTATACTTAGCTTCGGTTCAGATGGCAATCATAAAGGAACGTCATGGGTTGCTCAAGTATTCAGGAGCCGCTCCCTGTAACAGTCTGGGTCTCTGTCTACAGGCTGAATTCATAGTAGGACAGCGGTGTGTGAGGACGGGGGGATGAGGACGGCTCCTGAATAATGGGCAACCTGGACTATTATACCTTTGTTAAATTTGTGTCATTCACTGATTGGATAGTAAATGCTGCATACCATTAACTGATATTTTGGTAAGGCACAAAGGTCACCTGAACTAGTATTAAATAATATGTGTAATTACCTGATTGGTTAGTAAGTGCTACATACCTTTGTATGTAGGGAAGAATACAATATACATGGAATGATGTTAGTTAACGTGACAGAGAATACATAGGATAAACATTAATATAAAATAACATAACAAAAATTCAAAAAATATTCCACCCCTCACACTACCTAAAGATCAAATAATTTGTATTGGGGGAGGGGGGCTCTTCTACTTGAGGTAGGTACAGCTGCTATAGGGTTGCTGTGTCTGGTGACACAAGGAACAAAACAATAAATAAACTAGGGTTTATTGCAAAGCAGGTATTGCTAGGTGCTGTCCATCAAGGATAGTTGGACAAACACCTGACACCAGAGTTGGAAAAAACACTGGTTTCTCAGGGAAACTGCAGCTACTTCATACAGTAAGTATGAATAGACAAGGGCATATATTTTCTAAGCTGTGGGAATAAAAAAGTGGAGATGCCGCCTATAGTAACCAATCATATTCTAGCTCTCATTGTCCTTTTATATTATGGGGAATGTCAGCTGGAATCTGATGGGCAACATCTACACTTTTCTATTACCTCAATTTAGTAAATATAAGCCAAGGAGCCCAAAGGGGCTGACCGTGATAATGGTAGTAATAACATTTTAGGAAGATCCCCTTTTCATCTACCTGCTTAATTAGTGTATGTGAAGATTTAAATCTCCATGACCAACAAGTAATATTTTCCCTTAGCCCTTACCCATAGCCCTTCCATAACCCTCCTTGTCTGTTCCCTCCCCACAGACTAATCCTAAACTTTCCCTTTTATTAAGAGGTTCCTCCCTGCAGCCAAATCCTAATCTTCCACTTCTATGATCCATTACCTCCCCACAGCTTAACCCTAAGCATTCCCTTCTATTTACATGAACCTCTGTCAGACTATGTCTTTGCTGTTTGCTGAATTGTAGCCAGTCATGTAATGAGCGTTAGAAAGTGTAACATGCAGAAATATGGACATTTTAACATTCTTGCCTGTTCTAAAATATGATTCTTGTATTAGAAAAGACACCCAATTACAGCATTGGTACACTAGACATTTTCCTAGTGCACTACTAGAGCAATGGTGTCCCACAAGACCAATGGTGCACTAGGCATTCACTTATGCCAAGGGCAAGCTCAGGGCAATTCCCGTTTTATAGTCCTCAGGTTACATGGTTGACTAACATAAACAGCCTGTAACAATTTTACCACTAATAAGTGTAAACTTGGCAGAATAATGAAGATATAGACTGCAAAATCAACATAATTACATAATTACAACCCAGAAAAAACATTCTAATGGAATGGGCCTGTTTGACCATATCTCCTAGTCATTTGCCTTCAATACAAATACTGTGTTAGTATAACAAAAGAGTTCTAACCAACCAGCTGTTAAATGACTTGTAGTAGAGTGATCACAGATATGTGTAATACAGTCATATATGTATATTTCATGGTCAGTAAAAAAATGAAGTTTATAAACTTTATAAACTATTTGGGTAAGGTAATGCTGTCTTGAATTCTGATACATGCATTTTGTGTATATATTAATCCTGCAGCTCTAACACAATTCAGCAGTATAAATTAAACTACAAAGAAGCGGATTATTTATTAGCAAGGCAACATGTGTTGAATTTACAAACTTGTTTCAAGGGCAACGTTACTGACTGATATTAAGTTACTACTTTCTTCGTTTTAACTTTCACACCTTAACACCTTATTTTCATTAATAGGAATATGAGCTGAACACTTCTAATTCATTTTTTTCAGTATTTTTAAATATACATTTTCCCTGGAAATTAAATTGACCATCTATCTTCTACTCTAAAAATAAAAAAGGATGAGGACAAAGAAGAAAGACAAGGACAGAGATAGGAAACTGATCATCTCCTGTTATGAAGATTAGTCATATCTTTTATAAAGAGCAAAAGGTTTAATTACTACCAAAATTATTGACAATTTGGTTACTTTGACCCTCATGATCAATGAAAGGACTTGGNGTTTGTCCAAGAGGTTAAAACTGTCCTATTTAATGTCTTTCATCTGTATGCTGAGAACTTCTACTGTGCGGAACCACAAACCAGTTAGTTTAGTTAGGAGGTTTTACTGTTTTCATTACAATGTGTGGTTAGCTTTCCATAGTATTCAATATTAATTAGAAGATACCTTTTTAAATCCCAAACTAGCCAAATTTGTGGAGGGTGATATTTGGATAATATTAACGCTAAGCTCCAGCTATTTTTGGGTCATGTTCCCTCTAGACCTGCCTTCTTTCCTTCCTCCTCCATTTAAATTCTCATTTCAATCAATGGTGTACAATACAGAACCACATTTATATTTGTGGTTGCTCAAATCAATTTGTGAATGAACTGCAGGTGCATGAAAGGCAGGGGTAACTCTAACAGAGAAAACAACAAAAAAAAATTCCCCAGCAACACTGCAGTTAACCAGTTTACCAATTATGCTATTCTATCTGTAAAACAAAATGCACAAATATCCGTTACACATTATTGCAAGCCTGTGATAAGCCCCCTGCCACGTCACAACTTTTCTGCTAAGAGGGTCCTAACTCTAAACAATAAAGGTCCCATAATAGGGTCACATGTAAATGTTTTCAAATTGAGAGATAACTTACCCAGAGGCTTCCCAATTACTCCACAAGGCTCATGCAAACATGTGTTACTGATATTTCTGCATTTTATTTTACAAATACAATAGCATCAGTGGTAAACTGCAGTGATCCTGGCGCATTTCTTTTGTTCTTTCTGTATTTGCACTCAGCGCACTCCCAAACTGTGGATCAATTAATAAGTTATGATGATCATCTGATCAGTGTTTATTAAAAGATCCGGAACCACAATGTTTATGTTTATTAAATCTCACCACTAGTATCAGGAAAGGCCAAAATTAGCCATAGTGCCACTGTGATTATACATGGTGGACATGGTAAAAATGTAGACAATGCGTCTACTCATAACTAAACTACACCCTACTTTATTTACAGTATCTCCATTTATACAAGTGGTTTTGGTTATTCTACATTGGAATTACATAATTGGTTCTGTTCCAGAGTTGCGCATCCCCGTGTCTGGATGTGAGGAGGGAGTGAGCACTGCACATGCTCAGAATGGAACAAGCACAGAAAGTTGGCTATACTGCGACCCATTCGCCTGTCTTTGCAGCAGACTGCTACTGCTCAATATTGATAGAACCGGGTGTCCCATAATAGCTAAATAAAAAGGGAGAGTTTTTTACTTTTTAATTAGTTTCAGTAACCTGCCTGCCTCTCCTCCATACACTTACACCATCACAGGGGATGTTAAGTCACAGGCACACGTCATTTAGAATAGGAAAATCTTTGTAGATGGTATTGTAAACACCTGTGTTACATCACATACAAAGCACTGCCTTTACTGTAGCATATATGAGCTGTGCAGAAGTCCTCTTATGGGACTTTTCAGATTTATTCTTTTTAATGTGGTAAATATAGATATATTGTTGGGAATTTTTGTATTTTTTATAATCTTCTTACTTTTATAATTTGTAGCATTTATTTGCTACAAATGCATTTAGATGTTTCAAATACACATTGTTGACATTTTATAAAATTATCCACGTTGTGACCATTTACAGAAAACCCATAAATAACAAAACAAAGTGTTTAGAAGATACTGTAAAGAACATTACGCATGTTTACTATAAATAGAAATAAAAATAGTTTTGTGGTGCTACGAAACCTTTACAAAGTTAACAACCTTTTAATTTCAGGTTTGAACAAAGCAATAATAAAAAAAAACACCTAACATAAACAAGGGACAGAGTATTAGCACTGCATCCATATATAGAAGGCAAAAATTGCTTCTTGCGCGTTAAAACTCTGGATCAGGTCCTATGTGAACACTCCATATGTGCACAATACTCTGCATCAGGTCTGGATTGTCTGACTAAAAGTATAAAGCTCAATTTTATTAAAGAATGATTATAAGTAACAATAAAAATACCACATGTTATGCTTTTCATTATGTATTCCTGTAGAAACAGATTCACAAACCCTATTTATCATAAACACATTGGCTCAGGTTTACTTATAGTTTTCACCTGGGTATAACTATTAACGTCACTTGCCAGTTGGTTGCAGTTGCATAGCAGAAAATTGTCCCATGATGTTAATAATTCTCTCTTTTTTTATCTGTTTCTCTATTTCTGAATCTCTTTATAGGTGAGAAAGAGGTCAGAAATTGGCCAGATGGTGGTATCCTACTCTCATTATTAAACTTTAATTTTAATTTATACAATTAGTTAATATAACCAAAGAATCTAGTAATAATAATTGTCTAAAATATCATTTCTCATTTGTCACGGAGGAATGGATCCAGACTTACGTACTATTGAACTTATTGAACCTCCCATGCAAGTCAACATGGTTTTGCCCATTCGTAACTATACGCTCGTAAGTTCAATAATACATAAGTCTGGATCCAGTCTTGAAAGTGTGTTTTTCAAGTGGAAGTGGGAATGAGTACTACACATGCTCAGAATGGTACAGAGTACAGAAAGATTCAATTACTGCTGTCTAGCTATTTGCGTCTACATCTCTCTGCTCTGCTTTAGTGGATTACGGAGTTCCACAATATTTAAATGATAATCAGAGGTGATTTCTCATTTAAATAGTCACAGTAGCCTGGTAAGCTGTTTATGTTTCCACCACATGCTTACACTGTTTAAATACTTTAGATTACTTGCGAAAATGGATTGTGTAAGTACTCAGTGTAGTGCACATGCGTGACAAGCCACTTTACATAGAGTGGAGGTGGAAGGCAATGAAACAGTACACTAAGGGCCTGCCTAAGACTTTATGCATTATTCTATACTTCCTGTACAAGCTGGGTCCTCTGTGAAAAACTTAAGGTAGAATTCTGGTTTTGTAAGTGCCATGCATACAAGGGGAGGGTATTGTATTTGCACAAAGGGCCTCCGTCATGATTGCCCGGGCCCCCCAAATAACGCCAGGACGATGTGACGTCATGATGTCAAGACGTCTCTGTGGGAGGCTGTCGGGCCTATTTAAGATATTGGCGTCTATGTGATTTTTGCAGGCTGCCGGCAGGGTCACTTCTGGGGGGTGGAGGCCCGGATGTCCCCCCCGGATGTCCCCCACAGAATTTAGGAACACACAAACGAACATTTATTATTCTGGATCTGGCCTGGGATGCCTAAAAAACATACTTTAAAACAAGCGTACATTGTTCTATCAAGAGTCATAACTTCTCATGGATAAATATCCATTTCACATTACACTAAATAAAGATATTCAGATAATAGCTTTAAAAAATCACTGGTTGTCTCTAAGCAAATGAATACAAAAATTTCATGTTGATGTATCTTGAAGTGTAATGAGCCACATTTTGTCTGCATATGATGGGAGATAGATATATTGCATTTCATTTTGGTAAGTGATCATTCAATGTATTTTAATGGTGAAAGAAAATTGCAAACAAACAACACCACTAACACTGGCTCAAATTAATCATCTGCTACATTCAAAATGGGTTTTGTAATGACATGTACAGTAAACACCGCAATTTATATTTGTTATCAATCAAATGGCCTCTGGGTTTGGTGTTCAATCTGCCATTGTGAATCAATGAGGCAAACCATAAATTGTATCCAATTAGGTGTAATTGAGCCAGCTCGAAAAATCAGCATTTCCTATTATGCAGCTGCATTTATACATTATGCAAAAAATAAAAGTAATGCAAAAGAGATTGTTAGTGGCTGAAAAGCAGAACTGTGATTTGCATACAAAAGAGTTATTTAAATTACATTTGGAAATTGTTGCATTGTTAAAGCTAAACTATGGATATTCTATGGGCCTTATTATTGTAGTTATTTCTCATTCAAAGGATTTAATTAAAAATACATAGAAATGTCATACGTTGTGTTATTGTCAGTAATTGTCAGCTTTTGTGACAAGTTAACAAACAGATATTTAAAAATGTACAAAACCTATTGGAGTCTGATAAAGTACTTGGTGAGAGCTACAGCTCCATACTATTTAAAGCAAAGTTTAAGGATAGCATCCACTTATCTCCAATGGACACTGAATTTTTAAAAAACAGTTTGCTGTTTGAATGCTTCATTAAGAACCAATAGACTAGAAGTAGTGGGAAGTGAAATAAATATTAAAACAGGTTGCTCGACCAACCAAAAAGTATTGTATGACTGTCAAAATTTGACAAAGCAAATCCATATCAACTTAAGGCAAGATATTAAAAACCCTGACAAGGCATAATCTAGATATTGTGGTATTACTGAGTCAGAAATTAAAACCATGGCTTAGTCCTAGTTGTACCTAGTTGTATTAATGAATAAAAAGGAATGAATTAATATAAATAAAATATGAAATATTGGGTGACTATAGAAACCAATGAAATTATTCTTCTTACTGGGGTGACCTGCACATAAATGAAGAAATAGACATGGTCATACTGCAAAACATTGCTAAAATTACATTAGTAAGGGGATGTAATAATCACAATACTTTAATCTTCATAATATAAAATGGGGGGGGTCTACCACAAGTGAAGGGAGCATCCCTCACACAGATAGTGATTGAACCCATTTGAATTTTTGGTGCTTACAAATGGTGAAAGAATCTCAGAAGTATCAAAAAGGCAACATAGGACTTTCGGTGGTCAGACCGTCGAGTATGGCCCCATTTTAGATGGGATCCTGCTCCCCTACTCCTTAAGCCACATTTAGTGGCCACAAATGCCCTGCCTGTGAAGATTTCTCTTCGGGCCATACCCCAGCAGCCCAGCCCGCAGGAGCCCTTATTACTGCCCCGGAGTCCACCTGCACACTTGCAGGTCGCATGACTGCCATTGCTCTCTGCTTGGTGTGATCCTTGGAGCCTTCCCTGACTGGTGCCCAGACTGACCTGCTTCCCAGTCACAGCAAACGCCGGGTGTGTACCGTTGCTCGGTATCCCCGGTGTCCGGTGCAGTGAGTGCTTGTCGGCCTCTTCCTCACCGCAGCGCTTCCAGCCCAATTCTCCTCCAAGACGTCCTGCTGGTGCCCTGCCTGCTTCATGACTGCATCTGATCCTTCCTGTCCGGGCCATTCCAGGTGCCCGCTACTTTCCGTCTTCTCCTTTGCCTCAAGGTTCCTGTGCCGGTCGCTTTGGACGGTTGACTTTTCTCCTTCTCCATCTTTTCGGATTGTATTGTCAGGTGCCATTACCCTTCTTGTTTACCCTGCCTCTTGCCCTCTTAATTGCTGTATGCTACCTTGCTTGTTACACCTAACCTTAGAACAAAGAAAATATACCACCCCTGCTATATAGTACCATAGGGCAGTAAAGGGGCTGCTTTAGACCACACACTCTAATTGCTTAATCATTGGGCAGATAATAGTATAATCAAAAATCCAATTTATCATTAATTCCCATAGCTGATAGATACACACTATTTACAATAAAGTGCTGAGTGCAAAACAAAGTGCAGGCAAATATATTATACAAATAGAACAGGCCATACCATGTGGGCGAAACAAGAGGAAAGAAAAAAGAGGTTATGATGTTGACAATGTTATGAGTTGGGACTATCTAATCCAGATACCCCTAGGAACTATGAGATAAGTTGGGTGTTTATCGCTATATCCACATTTAGGGGAGACTGTTGGACAATCTTGTTAATAACAGATAACAAGGGGGAGCATACTTGCCCTGGAATAGGGTGAAGAGTAGGCCCCGCGGTCACTAAATTTAAAATAGTGAAAGTCTGTTGTTCCTCGAAAAATAGGGAGTCCATGAGCAGTCTGTTCCCTTGTTTGAACATGGGAACATCTGTTTACATTTACATCGCCCTATATGCTGCAGTTTCCTATGAAGAGATGTTATTGTTTATATTGTTTTCTATTGTTTTCATTTGTATAATATATTTGCCTGCACTTTGTTCTACACTCAGCACTTTATTGTAAATAGCGTGTATGTATCAGCTATGGGAATGAATAATAAATTGAATTTTTGATTATACTTATCTGCTCAATGATTGAGCAATTAGAGTGTGCGGTCTAAAGCAGTCCCTTTACTGCACTAAGGTGCTATATACCAGGGGTGGTATATTTTCTCTGCTNTTATGTATCATTTTGGACTGTACTATAGTTGCCAGCACCTCATCTAGGTCTAGTCCCACTTATCCTTTGTATATGGTCCGGTACGGTTTCTCTAAAATCATATATAGACCTAACACTACCAACACCGTAACGTAAAACTCAGCACAACCCAATACAAATAGCAACGCAATACCACAAAACAAAAAAAACAAAACAAAAAAAAAGAAAGCATCATAAATAGGAAAGCCATGGTAGGTAAGAGGTAGCAGTCACTGCTAGCTTTCATGAATGAAAAAAAAAATAAAAATAAATAAATTTATTAAAACTTAATGAGGCAGGTAATTGTCCTCTACGGCTCTGCACTAAGCCTGCACCATGTCTGGACAAGCTAAAAGCGCATATGGAAATGAGAAAAGGGACGTGGAACGTCCTATGGACCGATGAGAAAAGGATCAACCTGTGATGGGAAGAGAAGAGCATGGAGAAGGAAAAAAACTGCTCATAATCCAAAACATACCACCTCAACATGGAGGTGTGGTCCCAAGAACTGGAACTGAAGACATTTGCAGTAGAGGCCTGGCAGAGCATCATCAGGGATGAAACCCAGTGTCTGGTGATGTTAATGCGTTAAAGACTTCAGGCTGTAATAGACTGCCAAGTATTTGCAATAAAGTATTAAAAAGTTAAAGTTAGATTTATGATTGGTTTGTTTGACCCATTACTCAAGTGTGAGGCACACACAGAAACCATTGAAATTCTTACATTTTTCAACTAATTACATCTGACTTACAGCCAATACTTGAGTACCACTAATGGCTGCTTTCTCTTTCTTTCCCTCTCTCTCTCTCTCTCTCTCTTTAGAGGTGGGTTCCCATCACTCCTCTATAGATATAGGTACTGCTTGCGGTGTACGTACTGGATAGAACAATTCTATGGCAGGTTCGCAGGCACTTAGGCAAGTCTTTGTAATAATTGAAGCCAATGCTGATTTGCTATATTACACATACGTCCCAACTTTACGGGGCCAGAGTGCGGGACACATAAGCCCCGCCCCTCCCAACTCTGAACCATGCCCCGCCCATTCCCACCCAAGCCCCACCCCCTTTTGGTGCCACAGCTCGCAGGAAAACATGTCACATAAAGGAAAAACTGGGACAAACTGGGAAGCGGGAGGGACATCTAGGGAGAAGGAGCTGCTATGTGAGACTGAGTGATATAATATACACCCCAAAACATTAACAAGACCGGAACACAACTATATATATATGATTGTGAAACTATATTATACATTTTACATATGTGTAAAAGTGCATTGTATGATGCTAGTACCACATTCACACTGTTCTCAACACATCCTTATTGGGATGTTGTTTCTTACTACATGCCAATGGCAAACAAATAATCTACTAGGAACTGCGCAGAAATAATAAAGCAATATAAAATAAAATATGTAGTAATAGTTGGAAGAAACCAATTAATTTAAAATGCTCTTAATGCAGAAAATACCATGTTATACTAAATATCACAGAGTAACCATACTCAGTCATTTGCCATTCATTATAAATGAAAACAAAATGAGCAAATCTCACACTTGTGACACTTATGAAAATATATGCAAAGGATGAAAGTGATTTTGCCATAGCAACTAATTAGTGATTACATTTTGTTTTGTAAATTGCATTTAAAAATGACAATTTAATTCTTAGCAATTTGTGACACCAATTTCATTCTGGTACTAGTATTCACAAGTCCTAATGGTTAAATTGCAAACTCCCATTAGGGAGTTTTAAGCTATGGGTAATTATGAGGTTTGCAGGTTTGTGACACATTTTGCACAGAAAATAAATCTATATTATACATGTTATAATGATGCGCTATGAAAAAATAAGATATTTTAGCCTATGGGACATGATTTGTGATTTTCTCTCGATTATTTACTATGGGCTCTTGCTGCTCAATAATACTGTCAATTTAATTCAGGAATAACTTGAGGCTATACGGAAAATCTTTTACATAAAGAAGAATTGTTTGACATTTTAGATTTTGTCCACTATGCAGTTTAACAGAAACATGTCAAAGCAGCAACTTTATATATGTGTGCATGTACGTACTTGTTAGTGCTCTAGGCACCTCTCAGTAAATTTCTTGAAATTGGTGCTATCACTCCAAGGGTGGCACTAGTCAAACCTCTGTATATACTAGCCATGGCAATGTCTGTAAACATACACAAATGAAGAATCGTGTTAACATGGATAAAAAACAATGAATATATACACAGCTCTGCAGCTAGGATCTATTAAATTAATGCGGCCATGCTAATGCAAATGTATCTCAAACCGTTCCGATATGTTAATAATTACCAACAACAGCTCTAAGACATTGGGGCCATCTTATGAGAATACTAGGGGGAATTTGTTTGTCTATCATCTGAGTCATTGCTTTGTCCCAGCGTTCTTGGGTATTAGTGATCCGATGTACTATTAACATCTGGGAGACCAGCAGACCATGTATCAAAGATGGTGGATGGTGGGAGCTTGCGAAAAGAATGTTATTTTTGTCTCTGGCCTTTTGATATATAGAAGTGCCAATACTGTCCCCATTCAGAGGCAATAAGACATCAAGATAGTGGATTTCCTGTTCATGGCAATCAAATGTGAATCTTATGGGGACCTTTGTTTTACTCCTCCTCTTTTGGGCGACTTCTTTGTTTAACTCCTCCATAAGTTTCAAAAAAGCATAAATAAATTGTCAATAAATCTTGAGGAAAAATATAAAATTTTTTTGAAAAGACAATTTGTATATAGATAATGTTCCTCATATTTCATTATGTACAGGTTAGCATGGAGGGCCATGTTGGAACCCATTGCACAAACTGTACTTTGGAGATAAAACTCTCCATTATAATAAAAGTAATTGCGAGTGAGCGTAAGCTCCAGTAACTGCATGAAGAGGTTGATGTGGGGTCCTAGTATTGTACCGCGTTCAAACACTCCCCATGGGGAATGGACGTGTACAAACTTTTGACGTTGATTGTAATCATAATCGTATGTTCAGGTATCCTTCCCACCTCTTCAATTTTATTGAGAAACATAGTAGTGTCCTGTAAATATGACTTACCTTGTTGGACTACTAGTTGCAAGTAATGGTCTAAAAAGATCGCTGGTTTTTGATATAGCGAACCCCTCACCAAGATGATCGGTCGGCTGGGTGGTGACTGGAGATCCTTATGTGGTGACTCGATAGAATCCTAGAGGTATATATTGCTCTAAGATGGTCCTCGAAGAGGCATAAGCATGTCTACAACTTTGATGTTATAGCCAATAGCAGGTACAGGTTCATCTATATTAACACGATTCTTCATTTCTGTATGTTTACAGACATTTCCATGGCTAAGGGGGATGGAACCTCAGAAGCTCACTTCCGGTTTTGGAGCTCTGAGCATTCAAAGGGACTAAAACCAAGCAAGGAACGCTGGGAATACGCTGTGGGAGAAATCGGGTTATGGATAAGTTATTTAAATGTTGTTTGCTTCATATTTTGTAATGCTTACCCTGATGAAAGATTTAATAAATCTGAAACGCTGGACTAAGAGGATGTTTTATGTTTGAGTGCCACACTGACAAGAAAGTATATACGGATGTTGGCACCAATTTCCTGTAACTTACTAAGAGGTGCTTAGAACATTTAAAAAATCTTGTTTCTGTGAGGAGTGCCTATCCTATCCTGGAAATAGATATTTGGGGGCACCTGTGAACATCTTTCTGACTCTGGCTCTGTGCAATATTCAGGACATTGTAGTAATGTGTTGGTTTGAGTTACATTGGTTACAACAGAAAACATATATGTATTATGGCAACAGAGCAGAACACTACGGCCTAGGCAGAAGCCTAATGGGGGAATTGGCTGACCTACTGACTTTAATCACAGAATATATCTGATTAACATGGTTTCTGAACTAAAAATATTGGAAGCTGTTTAAGGAAACATGTATTTGATATAGAAGATAAAAACCCTCTTGCTGTAAAAGTTAATCTTGCCAACTGGAGTACTTTAAAATGATTCACTCTTTGCAATTTCCAATACAATGTGAACTTTAGATCCTCAGCATAATCTTATGTACATAAACTCAGTCAATAAGATCTGTAAGCACACATAACAAAAATATATTTGCATTGGCTGGAAATGCATTTCAGTACATCTTCTGTACATTTTCAACAAATCTATACTTTGTGCAAGTAAATCATCAGAGAAGAAATTAGAGAACCAGGCCAGTTTAACAATATAATAATAAGGCACAATTTCTTACAATTTTAGTGTGTTTCTAATAAAACAATGCATGTATTTGTTAGATCATTTATAAAATTTGTCTAATTTGTCCAATTTGCTTTCATTAGTTTATTTATCCCTTTCATGTCAAGTTCATACTGCCCATAATGGGTATCATAATACACTTTGTGCATACAATTCCAATATACATCACATTGTATACCAGAGACCTGCATCTCCCATTGGTTCTGTTTTTGCCTGGCCTGAGGCATCCTGTTCTGTTCTTTATGGGATTAAGACAGTCATTATTTAAAGGCAAATTCCCTTCTGGATCAATTGAATTATAGCTAACTTTAACACATAAATATATAAACAGTCATCACTTTTGAAAGCATGATCTGATCATTTATCTTAGCATATCGAAATGTATAAAATTACACAAGCCGTACATAGAGCCTAAACATGTCACTGATATTGATATGCTATTGCTAGAATATGCTGTTGTTATTTTCCTGAATAAAACATCATTGATCACATTGAGCACACATTATCAATATTATACGCACATTAGTAGTATTTGTAGACCAATCTGTAAGTATAGCTTATAGATTGATGGGTGAGATTGCACTTTATGTCCACATGTTGAAATCTGCAATATAGAAACCACCCACATAGATATATGAAATCTGCCACAGAGATGTTTTAATCTATTTATTAAATGAAATATATAATTAAGTATTTTGTTTGACTTTTGACAACATTTCTTGCCATCCTTACATAAAAAAGGGTGTTGTGGAACTATGGATACTTAAGCAAGGGCTTAATCAAACCCTTAATCAGGGTACACACCAAAAAGTTTTCGTGAAAGTTACATGATAAACATTTCTTCAGTGTTTATCCTGTCATATTGTTTTAGCCAGTCTTGCAGTCACATAATTTTGGGATATTTTAGAAACTCCTAATATTTCAACAATATCCCAATGTCTGTGGATTCCCCTACGCACAGGAAAGTGAATCTACGTCTGTAGAGGAATCTGCATAATGTGGGTAACTGCATTATCACTGCAAATTCCATATTCATTTATCCAAACTCAGGACTTGTGTGCTTTGTATCCTTTGATTGGCATCATTTTTAACTGAATTAAAATATTTGGCTGCCAATTGCTCTAACCTATGACCTCTGTTTGACTGATTTGATGTAAGTATTTCTATTGAGGAGATTATTTTGCCAATACGGTTCACTTTCTACGCAATTGGATCCCATATTTAAAGCTCGTAATAAGTGGCATTTTTCAGCAACATAAATGTATACTGTGTAAATCACTGTATACGTTCTGTTGCTTTAAAACTACTTTACTTGATTGCCCTGTACAGTGATCAGATGTATTTTTAGCATCAGCATGATTCAGCTAGTGTTTTATTCTCAGATACCAGGATATTTTTAGCTTTTGATTATATTAGATGAGCCTGGTACTGCTGTCTCTTTTGCATGAAAAAGGTAGAAATATGGTTATTGACTCCTACTAAGATTCTCCTTTCAGCTGTGACATGAATAATAATGTTCTGGCTAGTTTCACATTTCAGGAAAGAGGAATCAGCTATATAATGCTATATTCTTACATTGATTACTTTGTATATTTATATGATAAAAATACAAAAACAGGCATGTGAAAATATTACAATTGGTAGGAGAATTTACAAAGCGTCTATTTTGACACTGGTTTCAAATTGTCGCATCTCAGTGTGTTTCTTCAGTTGCGACAGTGGTTTGTTTTGGTGAGTTAAAATTGCCATTGCGTTTTTTGGGGATTTTCCCAGCAAGTTTAAGTCTAGATTGCATTGAGATGTTAGTAATTCAATGCTATCTATCTATCTATCTATCTATCTATCTATCTACAAGTAAAGTGACTCTCAATGTTTAAATTACATGTCTGAATCCCTGACCTGTGCTCCTGGGAAGATGGCTCAGGGGCTGATTCAGCCCTGCGTCTCCGCCAGCCAGGCTGCCGGAGACACGAAGTATCGGCGATCAGCGCATGCTCTGAATGGCACGGAAAGCCTGACTCCGTGCCTCTGCGACTCCGCCATATGTTAATGGGAAAAGGGGCATTCCACACCCCTTTTCTCATTTCCATATGCACTTTTAGCAGGGCTAAGCCCTGTCTGGACATGGTGCAGGCGTAGCGCAGAGGGGACCAAGGCAGGTAATGTCCTATGGACAAAAAAAATAATTAAGAAATAAAACAGTAAAACGTGTGTGTGGTTTTTTTTTTTATATTTTTTTTTTATATTTTATTTTATTTTATTTTTTTTCCTTCATGAAAACCGGCATTGAATGCCGGCTTTCATGCTGGCAGCGAGTACATAGTAGCAGAGGCACTGGATACAGTATCCGGAGCCTCTGTGATTTTTCAATGAGCGCAGGGATGCGGGGCATACAGCATGCCCCTCTCCCTGCGCTGTATTCAGAGCTGCGCTTTTGCGTGCGGCCGCCAAAACGCTGAATCTGGTCCATAGTAACTCCCCCAGACTCATTAAGGTACTTGAACTAAGATTTTAAAAGGCCAAAGATACATTCTTTCACACATATAGCACATTAAATTGTTGGTGTGCAGGAGCGACACCCATAACCTGAGTCACCTGAAGGGGGAAAATACACATGGTAAAAAAAAATGACACACTGTCTGTTTCAAACTGCATAAGAATTGCACATCACTTATGCAACAGGCAACCCTCAGGCATTTCTCCATGTTCAAATATGGAAAAGAAGGCTGACTGCTTCAAGATATAGTATTCTTGTCATGAACTAGAATAGCTGACAAAGACATTATTTTTTATTTTGCATCACAGATAAACTGCACATTCATTGAATGAGAGACATGCCTGTTTGTGTATAGAGGAGCACTGCCTCAATGTGGTCTCAGCACAATTGGCCAGATTCAGATTTATACTCTTCTGACTTTTGAATTACACCTTCATGGACAAAACCATGTTGAATTGCAGGGGAGGTAAAATGAATGTTAATATTTACTTTATTGTTGCATTTTGCACACAGATACTGACCAGCGTTACTGTTACACTGTTATTACACTTGTGCTGGAAACATCATCTCTCACCTGTAATACTGATTGCAACTAATTCAATTCAACATGGTTTTTGCCCATGTCCTGAGTGTAAGCCATGAAAGTGTAAATCTGAATCTGGCCCTATGTGAACGTAATCTATAGCTCCATGGACAGATAGAAAACCCGAGATACCATGGCATGAATGGCAGCTTAATTTCACGGCACTCTGCATTCTGGCTTGCAAAATATTTTACACAGCACATATTATTAAAAATAATAGAAAACAAACAGTATTAGTGTCAAAGAAATAGTTGTCGGGGNCACTGAGATGAATAGTGACACTCCCAATGCCGACTTCAGCATGGGGGAGGGAGTTGAGAAGGGGTGAAAAATAAAATGTTCAAAATAACCAGCATTGGTGTCAAATTCATAATTTCTGGGGCTGCTTACCTGATTGGTGATAGTCCCAAAGACACTACAGGGGGAGCAGACTGTGGTGTCATATTACGATACTACAGAGGGAGCAGACTGATGGGTCATATTATTTTACTACATGGGAGCTGATTGTGGTGTCAAATAATTATACTACAGGGGGAGATGGCCCCCAGATGAAGCTGACAGGGTCGGTGAAACGCGCGTAGGGGAATCGGAGTCTCGGCCTACAAGGAACCCCAATCTGATGACCACATCCGGCAGAAGAATACTGCAAGCTACATGCTAGCGGCTGCAATGGCAAGCTGAAGACGGCAGGAGACGCAAGGCAGAATACAGCACCGGCACCTCCAGAGGGGTAGTGTAGGGAAAGTGCCTTATGCGGGTATATAATTAAATAGGGTGAGAGTTCCGATTTAGGAGTTTTAGAGGCCGGTGTGGCGTCTCTCTAAGTATGTGAAAAATTGGCAGTCAAACCATTGGGAGATATACATCTCGGATTGAAACAACTAATTCTGATAAGGAAAGTATGGTATGTAACGAATATACATTAGTATAACTGAAGATTTGTTATGCATGATTTATTGATTGTCTTTTTTTTTTATCTTGGGTCTCTATAGAATATCTCTTGTAGCCGTATGTAACAATGCTGCTAATTTATATGTGGTCAATTGTTTAGATACAAAGTAATTTCTTCTGTAAAACATGTGAAAAATGAGAGACATGCCTGTTTGTGTATAGAGGAGCACTGCCTCAATGTGGTCTCAGCACAATTGGCCAGATTCAGATTTATACTCTTCTGACTTTTGAATAACACCTTCATGGACAAAACCATGTTGAATTGCAGGGGAGGTAAAATGAATGTTAGTATTTACTTTATTGTGGAAACACAACAAATTGATTTTTTTAATATTTCACCAAAGNACAGTAACGCTGGTCAGTATCTGTGTGCAACATGCAACAATAAAGTATTCTCCCTGCATGCACACACTGACATTCATTATACCCCCCCCCCCTGCAATTGGCAATCCCACTGGCAAAAAGCAAAAACACTGTGGGGAAAAGACACTGCTAGCACTGTTAGGAGTGGTTGTGGTAAGGTACATGTAAAAATAATTGAAAATGACCAATATTAGTGTCAAATTCATAGTTTGTGGGTCGCTGAAATGCCGTTCAAAATATAATGTCCAATGGCTGAATTAGTGAATGATTGGTGATAGTCTTGATAGTCTCGATGACATTTAAGCCCAAAGTTATTCTAGCGGGTCATGGTACCTGGTGGATTTCCCGCTGGACGGAACTTTGACACAGTGAACCTGTTATGGGTCTTCCACTGGATGGTTTTGGATAATATTATATGCCAATTTAGAGAGGACTGTCCAGATTTGTGGCCAAATTTATTTGAATTTATTTGAATATTTGTTTAACATTTAAAGCAACAAGCATAATAATATTAAAGTGAAAGACCTAAAATTAGTGTCAGCTTATTTAATATCAATGACACTAATAGATATAGTTTCTCAGACCCAACAAAGGGCCTCTGGTGTTCATAAAGACAATAAAAGGCAGATCCTTTCTGTCACCAATCTGATGTTCATCAAAATGCACTGTACTTATTGACCAAATCCTTTAATACACCGAGCTGGCATGCTGGATTTAGAATGCATGTTTAGAGGATTAACTATACAGAAGGTTACATCGAGAAAATATCTCAGTCACAAAGAGAATGTAAGGTAGAGAGCGAGACAAGAGATTTACACAGACAGATATGCTTATCTGTTTAGCAAAGAGAAGATGGATGGTATACTCAATGGCAAGAGATGAATGACTACGGGCCTTATCAAACATCAAGGACAGTGTTTGCTGTCAGTAAATAGTAATTGCAAATCTTCGATAGGCCTAAGACTCATTGACATTCCAATAACATGTTGAATGCCATTCCATTCATACTATAATGTCTTCCTCCTATTCCTTGTATTATATTAAGTCACTACTACAATGGGTTCAGTTTTGTAGATAGTTTACCTTCACATGCAAAATAACATTTAACTCTATAGCAATAACATGTTTTTACTCAAGATAAAATATAAAGCTAGATTTACTAAAGAGTGATACATGAAAAAAGCCCACAGCAAACAGGATATTCTACAGATCCTCCAACATGACCCATTCCACCAGATATAAGATATTCCACCCCTGAGCTTCCAATAATCAGTATAGTACATTATTAGTATAGTAGCAACTTGTGAAAGAATATCTTAATATCCAGTTTGACACATGAACCAAATCTTGCTCAAAATAGTAAAATGAAAAACACATATAAAACAAATCTCAAGCTGGCACAGAAGCTAACAATTACTGACTATAATTAAATGACAAATAGAAAATTCATCATATCACACTATACTGTTTTATTTCTATTTATGTATACTACTTAACATGAGATATACAAGTTTCAATGTCATAGTTTATATTTTGATTCATATTATGGTAAACTGACCTCTCAACTATACCTTCCCCACATGATGCTGATGCTGCCATTGTACATACATTATGGCTCAGAAATGAATACTCTAGATATGTACACATTAGACATGGCAGCAAAAATTCATATGATATATTCAGTCACGCATGATATATTTTTTTATTCTGCTGTCTCCATTCACTGCTGTTATTTAGAAAGAAAATTACCCCGCTCTATTGAGCAAAATTATTAATCATTAACACAATCTATTCTATGGGTAACACACACATACTGTATACACACATACATATAGAATTTTGCACTAGTATAGCAGTACTGCATGCATAGCTAATGGCCCCCCCAAAAACCATAATAGGCCTCAAGCTCAGCTAAGCCNTCAGTCCTCCTATATATTCTAGTTTCCTATGAGATAAAAACAGGCAGCACACGTCTGTTCTATATTATGAAATATTACTAGTTGCAAGAAATGGCCAGTGATGCAGATCATTTATCAAGAGCTATATGTTTGTGCAGCTGGGTCAGATATTACTATTTCTGAGAGGTTTCTGTAATCTCTGTACAATGACTGTTTTATTTAAGTGCAACACGATAAAAAGTAAATATATTAACACATTCCTCTGAATAGATNTAAAATAATTTCTCTGCAGAAAACATACCTGTATGTGACCATGTTTATTATATTTTTGGAAATGAAAACATGTTAATACATGAAGAAATTTTGTGCAAAAAGATAAAAAAACAATTACCTCTAGACAGTGGCAAAGGGCCTGATTCATTCTGCCTGATCCAATCTGCACATCGGCTTTGAAATACATGGAAGCGGGCACAAAGCCTGTACGACTCCGGCATATGGTAATCCACACCCCTTTTCTCATTTAAATATGTGCTTTTAGGAGGGCTTAGCTGGTAGCATTTGTTTTCTTTGGATTAGAGAGTAAAAAGAACTGCTTAACGTGACTATTGGTGATCAATTGTAGGGAAAAACCAATGATTTTGTGATTGGAGGGAACAGGAAGAGGAACATGTCAGGTTCAAGTTTGTATGTGTGTGTATACGCATATACACATACAGACATGAGGGCCCCAAACATGTAGGGGTATATTAACTAATCAGCGAGATTGCATTGAGATTGAAAAGTAGGGATGTTTCCCATAGCAACCAATCAGATTCAAGCTCTCAGTTTCATTTTACATTTTCACATTTTGGAGAATGTGATCTTGAATCTGATTGGTTGCTATGGGAAACATCCCCACTTTTCAATCCCACTGCAATCTCACCGCTTGGTAAATATACCCCTACATGTTTGGGGCTCCCATGTCTGTATGTGTATATGCGTATACACACACATACAGACAAACATGGGGGCCTCAAAACGGGTATCTTGCCAAGGGCCCCTTAATCCTGGTCTGAGGAGAATGGGGAAGGGGGGGGGAGTTTATCATGTGTTATTATTGTGATTATTTCTTAAGCTTGTCCCTGTATATGGTGCAAACCTTGCAACCAAACAATTTTGTACACTGGCAGAACCATTTTTAAACTGAGCTGAGAAATTAACTATTAAATACTAAATTATAGTCTAATATAAGGCTTTGCATTAAGCAATATCTACTACAATATCTACTATTTATAGAACATAAATACAATAAATAANTAATTTGTACTCCATACAATACAGTGTTGTAGGTGCATATTTAAAAACTTTGTACTTTTACTCAACTAAACCCCAAAGTTGGTTTCAGATCAAATGTTAATACATCAATTCTGACAGTAGTAATAAAAATAAGTCAATTAGTACAGTTGCTAAACTGCAAATATTTTAACGAATACAGCTTTTTAAATTGGTGTTTTACTATTGGATTAGCTGATTTTATGATTGCGTGGCACTGTTTCCCCAAATGTATAGAAGGATGGCACTGCATGACAGTGATAGATTGCCAACTGCCACAGAATAAATATTCTTATTCACTCTTGGAAAAAGTATTAAGGAGTTTCCAGCTACTTGTTATTTTAATTTGTGCTCCATAAGGAGAAAACTAAATTCAGAATGATACATCCATATTGCTAAACACATGGGTAGTTCCCACAGGCTTGTATATATCAGAAGATAAACAAAAATACTGTAAATCAATTTGACATTTAAACATAAAAACGGTACATATGTTATTTCCAAAACATTGGATGGTGTCCCAAAAGTAATATTTAAAGTTATATATTCTTGTACTGCATCCATTTTATTCTAATCTCAACAAAAATATTATTATAAAGTGACCAGTTATTTCTAAATAATTTTGTTTTTTATTTTTCTTCCCTGAGGGGCGTGTACAGTTTTTTTCTTTTCCGTGTTTTGGTCATTAAAGTGACCGAGCTCACATTTCCTGAATCTTAAAGTGATAGTGTGCTTGAAATTCCGTGCCTTAAAGTGACAGTGCAGATTAATTGCTGCATTTGTTCCCGAGGTCTTAGGAGACAAAAAAAAAGTGTAATGTTTATTCACCAATATCCATTAAGATATATAAATAGTAAAAAAGATTNAAATGTGGCAAATTTAGTGGAGGGCTTTCAATTTCATATCCCGAGATTTAAAGGAACCATTTTAATTCAAATGCGGTGTTCAGACCATTCGGGTGCAATGTTTTATTCTTTCTTGGCTAGTTCCACAGCATCATCCTTCTTTTTCCAATTTTTAACATATGTT